>CAJNDV010016869.1:34584-44825 GCA_905221635.1 Symbiodinium sp. CCMP2456 | reverse complement strand
ACTATCCTTTTGAAACCCTAAGCCCTAAACCCTAAACCCTAAACCCTAAGCCCTGTTGTGCAAAGGCACCTTGGCTTCTTTAGGTGCAGCCGAGATCAATTCGGACCGGGAGCCCCGAGCAACAGGGCTAGTGCAACCCTTTGTCGTTTGGGGTTTAGGGTTTAGGGTTTAGGGTTCAGGGCTTTGGGTTTAGGGTTTAGGGTTTAGGGTTCAGGGCTTAGGGTTTAGGGCTTAGGGCTTAGGGCTTTGGGCTTGGGGCTTAGGGCTTAGGGCTTAGGGCTGAGGGCTGAGGGCTCGGTCAGGTCCTCTGCAAAGCCTGCTGCTGACCGGACAGAGGAGGCCATGCCCTATGTAACCCTGCGGCCAATTGCCTAAGCAACTGGTTCTCCGGGTTGAATATGGGGGGTTTCCGAAAATAGGGGAACCTGATAAAGTACCGAAAATACTAGGATCCCTAGAATCAGGACCCCCAAATAAGGTACCCCCAATTGTCGGAAACTCCCATATAACAAGCCCATTACAGGCTCACCAGCAATCGCCTGTAGATCCAGACGCGACACAGACAGCAGACTGCACGGTGTTTCTCCCCTTGAACCCTAAACCCTAAGCCGTTTAGGCACATGCAGCTCAGAGCACATGGAGCCAGAGGACGACCTAGCTAAGCTTGGTGGAGGGTTATAGCATCCGTACATGAGGGCGTCTGGCTCAGATTTGGGTCTAGAGGACTCCGTCTTCAGGGTTCATCGTAGTTTTCGTGAGATCATGGTCCGTTGAGTTGCTTCACGACTGTTTTCCTTTTTCTCCGCATGGCTTCGGCTTCAGGATCATGAGATCATCATGCCGAGATGACAGCTTGCCATTGCACGACCTTGGGAAACGCTGCAGCTGATGAGGTTGCTGGTGCTAGGGGCGGCAGCAGTCCCTGTGCGAGTGATGCAGAGATGCTGGTGGAGGTTATGATGATGACGGCGATGGATGACGGCAACGGTTACAAAGACGATTTTTGATGACGAACACACTGGTGGCAATGATTGTTGACGGACGTGCTGAAGATGGAGGAAGGTGACCATGCCAATGGCAAAAGCCTTCACGACGCTGATGACCCCCACGGGTTGTGGGCTCACAGTGGAGGGCCACGGGCTTAAGAAACGACTTCCCTGACATGTAGTTACAGTCTTGTACGAGAGGCTGCTAGAAGGAGGATCGAAACCTAGGATCTTTGAAGCGCTAAAGAGCCCGTACGCCCCAAAACATAAACCATGCCCCAAACCGATTGGGTTTAGAGTTTAGGGTTTAAGGGTTTAGGGTTAGCGATGAACCCGAAACACGCAGATTACTTGAATCCTTTCAAACCACTCTAGAATCTCCCCGCAGCGGTTCCGGCTTCAGGGTTTCGGGTCTTTTGGGTTTAGGGTTTAGGGTTGCTCCAGTTTGACCATTTCTCGCACCAAAGGCCAAAACGAACTTTTCTGGCGCCCAACTACACATCCAAAACACGAATACGTACACGGAAAGGTCGCTAAGGCAGGTGCGGGTGCCCGTAGATTTTGGTAGGAAGCCACATGAGCCTCCATAGCCTCCTCAAGCCCCTCATCACAACCTTTTCCAGTTCGCAAAGTGAGGGAACCGTAGCCAGACCGTGGTGAGCTGATTTGGGGGCACATCAGTAAAGGCAAAAGGGTTTATATTGCCATTTTGGTGAGTTTGTAAAGTGATGGGCGATGGGTGCCGATTCTGATTGTGTGCTGGTGCTCATGGCCCTGCATCATGTAGCCTCAAACCGCACAAGAACTCATATCATAGAGCCTCAAACCGTCTAAACCATCATCGAGCTAGACTTCAGTTCACGTTAAACGCTCCTGAAACCGTATGCAAAACCTACAGCACACTTCTCTCAAACTTGATTCCGCAACAAGCACTAGATAGCTTCAACTCACGTTTACTTATCACTACATACCCTAAACCCAATACCCTAACCCCAAACCCCGGCAACAGCCCTGAAACCTTTAAGCTCCTCTGCTGCAGGGAAAGGCTACCTCCTCAGCCTCACAAGCCCAGGAGGCGTCAAGGGCTCCACTCCGCCGGATGTGGTTTAAACTAAACCGGGGATTGGGGTTTGGGGTTTAGGGTTTAGGGTTTAGGCCAGCCGTCTTAACACAGCTTAAAGCGGTGTTACAAAGGTTTTGTACTTCGAGTAAGCTTATAAGTGCTTGACGGAGTCGTAGACATGCAGTGTGTGTGCAGTGTAGGTGAGCTCAGCTGCCCATGGCAGTGCAAAACTGCATTTTTCTTCTCCTTTCTAAAATCGAGACATGGAACCAAATTTCATGTTTGAGTTTCTCACGTACATGAACCCATTTGGCACGACTGAGTGTGTTATACTCGCAACTGCAGCATCCAGCGCAACGCAAGGGCATCGTTCGGTTGGTGGCGACAAACCGACTGCACAGTTTGCCATCATTGAGAAATTTCTGAGTATGCAGACTTGCCCTGCCCCGGAACAAAACAATGCTAAGCCTTGCTGCTCAAGTTAGTGTTCACTTCAAATTAAGAAAACCCCCTCTCCCCCCAAGGATGTGAGCCCCTGCCTCCGTAATAAGCGTACGAAACCAGATTCGGAGAAACTCATCCAGGTCATGAGTCTAGCTTAGTGCTTCTGCAGTGGTCGCGGTTTTTCTTGATTTAAGCGTCTTGAGATCATTCCCCGCATCACTCGTGGCATCTATCGTCAAGCAGCGGCATGCATGCCGGAGTTTTGGGCCTTTGGCTGACAAGCTCGTTTGTGCAGGGCGAGTTTTTCACACCTTCCTGCTGCACGCGATATGCCGCCGCATGCTATGGATAAGTCACCGCGTGCTAAGGATGAATCAGTTGTGCGCAGGCCAGACTAAACCAGATGTTGAGCAGCAGGCCGTTTGTCGATGATCGCTCGCACACTATATGACAAACCGGGGCGTATCGACGCAATGAAATAGGAAGCAGGAGACGAAGTGAGAAATTTAGGCCCCCGCAGACCTTTTTGATTATGGTTTAGGTGGGGGCTTGACACGATACTACATATATATATATATATAGGCAAGACAGCATGTGGGTTTGAAGCTAAGCTTGACAGGTGGCTCCCGCACCTTCAGAGCCCACCGAGGAGGCAGAGAAGGCGCCAGAAAGCCAAACACAAGCTGCGAGGAATCCCAACAAAGGCGTTTAGCATGTAGGGCTTGGGGTGCAAGGAGCTTAGATGTAGGCTTCAGACGGTCTAGGGTTAGGGTTTGCAGTGAGTTCCTTGCAGACTGGAGTTGGCATCCCCAATCCCTGAGGCTCCATTTGCTTACATTGAGGCCTTATATTAAAGTAAGTATATAGGAACCCTTTGTGCCCTAAGTATATACCATGTAGGCACTTGGAACCCAAGGGAATGAGACATGAACCTTGAGCTTTGAAGCCCCTACGCCCGATAGTTTACCTCCTATGAAGGGGCCAACTCCCCGCCATGTTTGGGCGGTCTTTCAGACACCTGTTTCTACGTGTGAACAACACATCTCTTTGCTTCCACCAGTAGGGTTTAGGGGGTTTTGGATATAGTAGGGTTTAGGGGGTTTTGGATATAGTAGGTGGGGTTAAAGCGCTTAAAAGCAGCCTTAACTGTCACGCGCGCAATGCTTTGCACCTCTTCGTATGTGTTTTTAAGACAAAATCTTAGGGTTATTAAATCATGAACCAAAGCCTTGCGAAGCCTTAGGTAGGCCACCCTCTCACATCCTTGCACTGGCTCAGTGATCCAGCGAAAATCCTAGTAAATGTTTAGGGGAGGCCCTTTCTACAATAGGGCGAGAAGATTATTCTGGGCATGCAAGTCAGCTAGATGGGGCTGAGCAAAGTAAGGTCTCCTCTCTCCTCCAACCCACAAGGACCTCGAACCCCTAAACCTTGAACCCTAACAAACCCTCGGACCCTAGGCGAGAAAGGGCCTTCAAAACCAAGAAAACCTTTTAAATCTGGAGCCCTAAAGGAACCCTTCAATTCCTGAAGTTTACTAAGACCTTTATAGGATCATCCTCAAGGCAAGCCTCATCAAAAAACCCTTAACACCCTCAAGGAACTCCGACAGTATGAACGCTGAATTACACGAGCCCTGACCAAAGCCGTAAAGGAGTCCTTCAAGGCACCTGCGCATAGAGAGAGAGAGAGAGTGTGTGTGTGTGCGCGCGTGTGTGTGTGTGTGAGTGAGTGAGTGACTGGGACTGGGACTCTCGGACTGGGACTGGGACTGGGACAGGGTGAGGGCGAGAGAGAGACAGAGAGAGAAAGAGAGAGAGACAGAGAGAGACAGAGAGAGACAGAGAGAGACAGAGAGAGACAGAGAGAGACAGAGAGAGCGAGAGAGAGAGAAAGAGAGAGAGAGAGGGAGAGAGAAGGGGAGAGGGGAAGTTAGGGGAGCCCCTAGGGCGAACTTTTCTACGAATCTTTTTGGGAGGCTTCAACGGGCCAACTCATGGAAAAACTTGCGAGCCTGCAGGCATCCGTCTCGGCACCTTCGCGTGTGGCGGCGGTGAAGGCAGCTCGTGCAGACTTGGGGCTACAGGGTTTAGGGGGCTCAAGCTTTTGGCTCAGGGTGTTGTGGGTTTTCAATTCCAGGATGGGTTTGGGAGGTAAAGGTTGTTGTCAAGGTTTGCAGGGTGTATCCGTTAGGGTAGTCTAGGGTTTTGGTTCAACGGTTTTATATAGGCCTTACTGGGTTTATAGGGTTCGGGCTTTTGGGTGTTTCGGGTTTGGGGTCTTGACCTATTTTTGGCTGTGAGGTTAGTTGGGGGTGTAGGGTTTTCGGGCCTTGCGATTTAATGTGTAGAGTGTACAAGGCTTGACGGGCCTTAATCAGTTTGTACTTTCGCGAAGCGGTTGTGGCCACGCTGGCAGTCCTCATGAGCGAAGCCTTATTGTTGGCAGCCAGGCGTGTCCTGGCAGATGACCCGTACGAGGATGGATGCTGTGTGTGTGTGTGTGCTGCATCCTTCTTCAAGCTCAACGCGTCGAAATGGTCCTTGTTCATGTTCGGGCCCAGAACAAACGGCAACTCTGACAGGCACCAGAGGTCGAGCCAGCTATTTCCATTTGCCTCCTCTTGCGTGCCCAAAGAGGACGCACTTGCCTCGAGGCCGTTGTTGACAAGTTCCTCGCCGTTTGCACCTTCAAGCTCTACAGCCCTCAAACCTAAAACATGTTGCCCTGAACCCAATGACCCTGAACACTAAACTTCTAAACCCTGAAACCCCCACACCCTATACATCACCGGGACAAAGCTTCGACATACCGAGGATATTCTCAAACAATGAGCACATACCGCATGGAAGCGGAGTGGCCGTTGCCAGCGTAATACAATTATACTACTAAATAGTTCTCGGCGGAGAGCATCTAGTTTTTGGGGGAGAGCCTTTGGGATCGTGGCTGAGCAGTCTACGGGGTAAAGGGGTTGCAGTTGCGATGCCACATATGATGAGTTAGAGGCCGTGTGGCGAACTTTTGTCTTGCGGAGCTCGTGCCTCATTAACTTCCATTCAACCGGATAAAGAAAAGACGCAGAATTGGAAAGATCTAATGTATGAACAATAGGAGAGAGTAAAACGACATTTTTAATAGCGAACACACCCAGCGCAGCTGTGACTGTGTTTGCTTTGGGGCTGCCAGGCGATGACGAGCGCAGCGACCTCACAGGTCAGAGAAAACAACCTCTGGTGTTTAGGTTTTTGCTGCGGCTTTATCAGAATTCCATGGCTCAGGGTTGCAAGGTTTGGTGTTTGGGTTGAGCTGGGTGTTGCAATGCTGGCAACAGCTGCAGTGGTCGAGTGGTTCTGGTGGTGGTGCAGTCGCCATGGCAGCTGCAGCAGTGACAGCGGTAGCATGTGGTAGCGCTGCTGGTGATGCTGATGGTGGTGGTGGCAGTAGTAGCAGGAGCAGAGGTTGGTGTTGATTGTGGTATAGGGTGTGTGGTGCTGGCCCGTAAACCTGGAACCCTCTCCCCGCTGAAGCCCACAGCCGAAATTGAAATCCGGATGTGCGAACCAGAACCGAAGCACGCAAAGCCAGCAGCTCGAAGCCAGCTCGTAGCTGTGGAGGTTTTGCATGCAATCGCGCTTCATTGAACTTGTACTGCAGCACATGGTGCTTCATCGTATTGGTACGCAGGCTGCGGAGAGTAGCCGCTCAGCACTTCAGCAGCGACGGAAAGCACGAGAGCAGCGTCGCAAGGACAGCACTTCACATGGATTTCGTAAGAACTGACAGAGTTCATGATTTAGAACTTGGGATTTATAGTGGGTGTTTGATTTTGGAAACCCCACCCAAAAGGAAGGTCAAGCCAGTAAACTAGGAGGCCCTCTATCTCTCTACCATGCGAGCTCAACCATCAGCTGGATCTTAACACCCGGTTCCCACAGACCGTAAACCCCTAAACCCCAAAGAGGAGGATGAAGATGATCGTAGAACCGTCCATAGTATCTCCGAAAGCTTCAGATGCAAATATTGAGAGATCCACGGGAAGCTTTATACCACGAAGCTTTTGCTAAACCCTAAACCCTAGACCCTAGAGTGTGGTTGACGGGCTTCATCTCGATCTGTTTGGCTTCAGATTACATAATTATGGTAGACATTTGGCACAGCTGGGGGTTTAAGATTAAGGGTGCAGGATTTAGGGTTATATTTGCTCTTATTCGTAGTAGTACAATAGCAACCCTGCTGGTTGTTGATGCTCCTCAGTAGTACCCTTTTGCGCTTTCTATTTGGGGTCTCCTTATTAACTCCGAATATTAGGAACAAGGGTGCCGTTATCAAGGGTTTACTGGGAACTTAAGTAGAACTTAGAAATAACAAACTAACCTAGTCATGGTTTGGAAATTGTTGACAAAGGGGGTACGACTCCGCCTCTTCAGGTCTTGCACTTTTCAGTGCTTAGGGTAGCCAGGGTAGCCAATTACTTGTGTAATGTTTCGCCGTACGACTGCTAGACGTGCTTAATTAGGGGTCTCCGAGGGGTTTAGTAATCAGTAATCTATTGTCGAGCTTCTCTCGAGGAAGGGGTAGTTAGAGAATGTGTTGGTCGCTCTGGAGCTTGTGGCGGTCTTTGCATGGAGCAGGCTCCCAGCTCTGAGCCCGAAGTCTTATGACATGACCGAATGAAAACATGAAGCCTAAAGTCCAAAAGAAATACGGCGAACTCGCTGGGTATTGGGGGGGGGGGGTGACGCACTTGTGGTCAGGTAAATGCCACCAAGAATGTGCAAGGATTATTTCAAGTGCCAGCGGCCTAGGAGGTGATGAAGGTCCTTGATGCCGACGGTGACGGCGTCATCACAAAGTCTGAGTTCCAGCAGCTTCAGGTGCCGGTGGAGGGTTTTGGATTGCGATGAATGTTTCGAAAAGGCTTCACCTTGTCATATACATTCTTCTACCGTAGCACAGTCGCCATAGCGAGTGACACCCCATATGATACGGAAGCACCGGTACTGCAAAAGCTAAAGCTCTACGACGCACATTCAGTCCATGCACCAGACAACAGCAAGAATCTATCTTTAAGCCGCCTTAATCCACTGATACCTACCTTCGTAGGTTTGGGGCACATACAGCACTACTGCAGTTTAAGTGCCATCTGTTGACGGACCACGGCATTCAGCACGCAGCACCGAGGCGACTGATGAGAGGTCTGGTGCAGGTTTAAGGTTTGAGGCATCTAATATAGGGGCCTGAAAAATTACATATATGCTATTTTGGGGGTTCCATATTATAATCATAGTATATTGGGCCCCCAGACCCTATTCTACTTATTAAGGTCCCTATAGTACCTGAGGAACTTCGAGGGTTCATGAATATTCGTAAGCAGAGAAAAGCTCGCGCTTTGTATCCAGGCGGAACATTTCCCTAAGGGTCCATGTACCCAAATAGTATATACATTGGCCCCAAAGTACCTATATAGGGACTACATTAAGGCCAAAGTATATACTATTTGGGTACATGGACCCTTAGGGTTTAGAAGTATCCATGGGCCTCCACAGTAAGAACTGAGTGTCATGCTTTGCAGCACAGAACAGAGCCATTGAACCCCATGTACGTTCAAGGCTCACGAGACCGGACCAACAGGCAGTTTCCTCATTTCAGAACCCTGGCCACCCTAAACCCTAAACCCCAATCCTCAAACGTCGTAACGTCCGCCCAAAGTCCGAATCCCGAACAAAATCCTGCAGTGTTCACAGCAGCGCCACGACAAATCATAAAAAAAAGCCGTGTGAATTCCGCGGAATCTGCTCGAAACCGATTAAAGCTGTCGAACAGCCTTCGACAAGCTGCAGAAATTCTTATACCAGCGTTTCAATTCGAGTTTATAGACTTATAGTAAAAAAAAAGACTATCATGTTCTTGACTTGTAGAGCAACCAGTCCCGACTCCAGGCGGAGAATCCAGAGCTGGCCAAGGCTGTTTGGGGTTTCAGGAACCCCGCAATACTGATGACATTCTGTGTTTGAGGTATCTCTTCTATATATATATATATATTGTATATGTATATATATATATATACATCTATATATATATATATATATATATAATGGCTTCAGGCGTGGCGGGCTTGCTCGTCCAACAGGGTTCGAACGCCGAAAGAGTCCTGAAAGCAACTGGTGAAACTTGCGCATAACCCAAAAACCCGAGCCGCCAACCCTATAACCCGAAACCTCCCTTTCTTGAGGCGTTGATGGTTGGAGCCTTATATATCCTAATCCCGAATGCCTGATATTATCTTGCCTTACAGTAGGCTGAAAGACAAGTCCTAAATGGGACCTCTTTGCGCATAGATGGCACATTAGGGTACTGCAAGGTGGACATGAGCAAGCTCGATGCTGATGGTGATGGCCAGATCAGCAAGGAAGAGCGACTCGGTTTCATGGTTATGACTCACTTGGAGGCTCTTCTAACAGGTAAGGTTCACAGTATTGCTTGTAGTCGTCTTTGTCGTCGGTGTAGCAGTCGTTCACGTAGCCGCAGTCGTAGTAATGGTAGTAGTCGTCGTCGTAGTCGCCGTCGTAGTATTAGTAGCAGCAGCAGCGAGTAGCAGTAGTAGTAGTCGTCGTCGTAGTCGTAGGAGTCGTAATTAGTTGTTGTGGCAGCAGCAGCAGCAGCAGCAGCAGCAGCAGCAGCAGCAGCAGCAGCAAGATCAGTAGTGGTGGCAGGCAGTTTGCCTCAGTGAAGTATAGCTGCGGGTTACGAAATTTAGGGGTCGGGGGTTGCTACGCAGAAGTGCCGCATGCCTGGTGCAGGCTTGACAAAGCCATGGACGCTCCGGCTCGTTTGTGTGCATCGCTTCCGTTCCTAGCTTCGCGCGCTTGCAGTTTTCAAATCTTCCAATGCACCCCCGATTCTGACTTCATACATGTTGCAAAGACTTCGATTTCTTGGTACTGACAGTGAGGTACACTGGTTAGTTTGTGCTTCGGTCTCGTGATGTCCGACATTGACTCAGTCACATCCCTTGCTCGAATGCAACCCCCAGCCCACCGGCGCGAAGTAAAATAGAAGCCTAAATAGCTACCATTCCTTATCATAGATTATAAGTATACTATACAGGAGCCTTCAACCCTAGTCTAACTATAAATAAAGGCCCCTACATTACCAAGGGCAGCAGGCTAAAGCTTCGGCCAACGCTTTTGAGTCTCACGGGCCTGGCTCCGTTCTGCCTTTGACTTTTTTGAAGCCAAGCCTCGTAGAAGAAGCGAGGGCAGATTTCACCGCTCGGCGCAGACAAATGTGCAGGCTCATTGGATCTGCTCAGCATTCTAACCGAATCTACCGAAGGGCTGTAGGGGAAATTCAGCGGGGGAATTTAGAAGGGATATCATGAAGGCCACTGAACATGAGTTCTCGTTGTAACCTTTGTCAGTCAGTCCTTTTCAACCTCCAAGCAAGCTCCATCAGCATTACCGTTACTACAGGTACTACTGTTACTCTCATTAGTTGTTTTCCGATTTTTATTCGGTCTGCCCAATGTATCCCACAAAGACCTTCAGAACTCGAGCTATGACACGTCCGATGGCACATCCCAGTGTAGCGTGTAGGGGAAAACCTCAACCGTGCTCCGTGAACCCTAGACCCCGTGTCGTCCAAGTAGACTGCACCTGGAGCCAGGATTGGGATGGCGATGGACAGGGAAGCCAGGTGGGGAATGACTTCCAGTCTAGGGCGTCATACATGCCCGGTAATAAAGTTTC
>CAJNDV010016869.1:3143-24516 GCA_905221635.1 Symbiodinium sp. CCMP2456 | reverse complement strand
GGGTTTAGGGTTTAGGGTTTAGGGTTTTAGGGTTTAGGGTTTAGGGTTTAGGGTTTAGGAGTTTAGGGTTTAGGGTTTAGGAATTTAGGAGTTTAGGAGTTTAGGGGTTTAGGGTTTAGGGTTGAGGCTCCAATCTGTAGGGTGTATTTGCAAGAATTTGGGGATGTAGGGTTTAGGGTAAGGGATTCGGGTTCAGAGTTGAGGGATTCAGGGTTCGAGGGTTCAGGGTTTAAGGCCTCAGGGTTTAAGGTTTTCGGGTTTAGGACGAGGGTTTGGGGTTTAGGGCTCAGGGCACAGGGTTTTAGGATTTAGGATGTAGGCTTGAGGGCTCAGGCTGTCAGGGTTTAGGCTTAGGATTATCGGGTTAAGGATTTACAGTTCCCCAAGCCCTAAACCCTAAACCCTTTAGGGCTCAGGGTTCAGGGCTTCAGGGTTCGATCTCAACGCTTACAGGGTGTAGAGTGTTTGGCATCGGCGCAAGCGGTTTGGTCCGTGTGTGTGGGTGTTTACAGTTTAGGGTGTAAGGTTTAGGGTTTAGGGTTGATGTTTGTCATATATGGCTACTTTGCAGGCAGTTGATATATTTGGCCCAAGCCCAGAGGTACCATGTCGATCACTGTAGATGTTGGACTGCTCAGCGGCAGGACCGCTACTGTGGAGGTAGGCTTGGATGAAAAGGTGGCAGCATTGAAACTTCGCGCAGAGTCTTTACTCGGCGTCGGGCAAGGACGACTACTGGACGCATCGGGTTGCCTTCTCGATGCAAGCACCCTAATCAGGAACACCAGGTTGCAGAATGGTGATTCGCTGACCTTGCATGTAATCAGAGTTCAGGCCTGTGGCAATAAGAGTTCTTTGGCCGTCATTCTTGGTGACGGAACTGTCGCGACCTGGGGTGCTTCTGCCTCTGGTGGTGACAGTAGTTATGTGCAGGCTCAGCTGAAGAATGTGCAGCAGATCCAGGCCTCTGGCCAGGCTTTTGCTGCCATTCTTGGCGACGGATCTGTCGTGACCTGGGGTCATGAGGGCAAGGGTGGTGACAGTAGGACCGTGCAGCATCAGCTGAAGAATGTACAGAGCATCCAAGCCACTAGAGTAGATTTCGCTGCGATTCTTGGCAACGGATCCATCGTGACCTGGGGCGAAAGTTGCTTCGGTGATATGATCAGGCCACCGTCCATCCTGGACGGTGGATCGGTCGTCACCTGGGGTTATGCTCACGCTGGTGGTGACAGTAGTGCTGTGCAGGATCATCTGAAGAATGTGCAGCAGATACAGGCCACAGCAGGCGCTTTTGCTGCCATTCTTGATGATGGATCTGTCGTGACTTGGGGGCGTGCTAGCGATGGCGGTGACAGTAGTGCCGTTCAGGCTCAGCTAAGGACTGTGCGGCAGATCCAAGCCACTGACAGCGCTTTTGCTGCCATTCTGAGTGATGGATCCGTCGTGACCTGGGGTCATGTCGGGCTGGGCGGAGACAGTAGTTCTGTGCAAGATCAGCTGAAGAATGTGGAGCAGATCCAAGCCAATTTCGGCGCTTTTGCTGCCATTATTGCTGATGGGTCTGTCGTGGCTTGGGGTCGTGCTGACGATGGAGGTGACAGTAGTGCCGTTCAGGCTCAGCTAAGGACGGCGCGGCAGATCCAAGCTTCTTACCATGCTTTTGCTGCCATTCTGAGTGATGGATCCGTCGTGACTTGGGGTGATTTTGGATACGGGGTTGATACCGCTGCTGTGCAGGAACTAGTTAATGCACTGGAGAATGTGCAGCAGATCCAAGCCACTGACTTTGCCTTTGCAGCGATACTTGGCAACGGATCCGCAGTGACTTGGGGTGCCCCTCGCTATGGAGGCGACAGTAGTGCAATTCAGGCTCGGCTGAGAAATGTGCAGCAAATCCAAGCATCTTCCCGTGCTTTTGCTGCCATTCTTCGCGATGGATCCGTCGTTACTTGGGGTAATGCGGCCAGTGGTGGTGACCACAGCAATGTGCAGGATCAGCTGAAGAATGTGCAACAGATCCAAGCTTCTTCCAACGCTTTTGCTGCCATTACTGTTGATGGATCCGTTGTGACATGGGGTGCTGATGTTGATGGGCGTTTGGGCAGACATGCAGCGAGGGGGCAACCGGAGTATTGTGTTTGTGTTTGATCCCTCTTGGCCGTGCGTGGTTTCCGGTAAGGCAACCGGCACTTGCCTTCAACTTTGCCACGGCCAGCCGTTGCATTTGCAAAGTATGTCGGTGTGCTGGGCCAGATTCTGCGGGCCCTGTCTCGCAGTCTCGTAAAGAAGCAGCACAGGCATGTGCACATTTCACACGAGTAGAGCACCACTGTAGCGAATAATCATCGTCGCCATGCCACGGCTGCCAAGGTGACAGTGAAAGCAGAACCATGTAGAAACTACAACAACGCATACACAGACATTCAAGCCCAAGCCGAGGTGCTGCACTGGGGGAGGCATCTCCGACGAACTTTCCCCAGCAACGGATCTTGCAGAGTTTTTTAGGGATCCTATGGGTTTTTATAGGGATCCTATGGGTTTTTATAGGGATCCTATGGGTTTAGTTTTCAGGGTTTAAAGGGGCTCTTGTATGGTAGGGCTGTTACAGGAGTATCTCAGAGGGTTGTAGGCAGCTTACAGCAACTCAATCGTCAGTAGCGGTCGTCTAGGCAACTTTTGGCTCGACCCCGGAATAGGCCATAGTAAGGGGTTTGAGGCATAGGTTGAAGGATTCGGCTGTCGCATCTGTCTACATGAACTTGTGAGTGGCCCTAAACCCTCAACCCTAAAACCTCCACCCTAAAACCTCAACCCTAAACGGGAGTCCGATCTGAACAAGTTCCGGATTCCAGTGTTTTTGGCACCGGCTCTAGGGTTTAACCCTGAAGCTTTGGGCCTTGCGACCCGGTAGCTTTTTTAGGGCTTCAGAGTATAGGGCTTTAGAGTTTAGGGCTTAGGGCTTTGGGGCTTCAGGGTTTAGGGCTTTAGTGTTTAGGCTTGGGGGTTAGGCTTTCTTTATCCAGGATGTTCATCTCTGTAGTCGGAATCACGAACCAGTGTTTTCCAGTGCAAAAAGGTTTCATGGGGCGCACCAGCGGCTTCTAGGGATTGGGCCTTTTTAAAGGGATGTAGTTGGAAGGCACAAGGACGGAGCAAGGAGCTTAAACCCTAAACCCGAATTTGTCCCAAACCCTAAACCCTAAACCCTAAACCCGAATTTGTCCCAAACCTTAAAGCTGCGAAGTGCTATTTTCAAGACCGAGCCCCTCGTCTGTAGGCCGTCAGAAACCCTCCATGCTATTAAGCCCCAAAGCCCTCAAGAACTGATCCTAGGAACCCAGCCCTCACCCTAACAGCTTCAACCCTAAACTCCAGATCTCTGCAGCCCAAGCCTTCAAGCACCTTAAACACTACACCCCTAAACTGTTAAATCCGATTTGCCCGACAAGCCTTGAACCCTAAACCCTAAACCCTAAATCCTTAGCCGGGCTGTACTCGACACATCCTTCCGTGAACCTCGGAGAAGCCAAGTGTCAGTTTGTAGGGTTTAGGGTTTAGGGCTTAGGGTTTAGGACCGAGAATCAAATCAAAGGAGACGTGGGTCATGCAACAGCACCACGAGACCTCCTCTCGATTTCATCTGTGGCAAAAGTGGCGTGGCATTGAGATCCAAGACGAAGGACTCGGAGAGGATCGTCGTGCTCAGGGCAAGGTCTGTGGTTATTGTAAACCCTAATTAAACCTGATGTGAGACCCGAACATTTTCGACCCTAGACATCCCTGTAAGCCGTACTTCCAAAATACTAAGCAGTAAGCACCCTAAGGTCATCCACAGGCGACTCCTGCAGTAGAGTAGAGTGTCTCAAACCCGCCCAGACCTAAACTTGAAAAGAACACACACACACACAATCTTTCTCTTGAGTCACCCTGAAACCCTAAACCCTAAACCCCGAAAAGCTCTCAAGCTCCACTCCCCCACCCTTGCAAGCCTAAAGGTCTCGCCCCTTTTTGCCAGGTGGGTACCTCGGCCGCCCGCAAGAGGCGGGAGGCGCGAAACCAAAAGAAGCCGGGTCGCCCAGTCGAGAGTCCTGTGGGTTACAGTCGGCTTAGTACTGGTGGTTGAGGTTGTTGTACTTATGAAATACCTGCTGCTTCAGTCTGTTTTCAATTAAAAAACCTTGCGGAAGCTCAAGCCTGGGTTTTAGTGACATGAACCGATGTAAACCTAAAGGCTCCATTGTAGTTCCTTTTTGGGGTTACCTTATAGGATCCTAAATAGAAACCAGAAAAAGGAACTACAACGGAGCTTATGGGAAGCATGTCATGACGAGATTTGGTCCTGGACTTCGGCACCTGCATCTGCATTAGAATGGTTTAGGGCCTAGTCGCGGGTGAGGTTGAACTCCTTCTTCGGCGGCAAGGTTTAGGTTGGTGTTTGACGGTTAGGGGTCCCTCTTGCTGTTTGGCTCTGGAGGTTCTACTGGTAAGCTTTACCATGGGAGGTTGTTGGTAAGCCTGGTAAGCGCGTATGGCTCTGGGCTTTGGCTTGGGGTTTCGGATGTATCCGATTGTTGTCTTTGCAGCTTCGCTCATGCAACAGCTTTGTGACCCTAAGCCCTACACCCCTTAGACCTAGCTAAACCGTCGCCGATTCAGCACCATTAAAAGCACAAGGTGATCTCCGTGAAGCTGCAAGCTTCCAAGACCACCAAGCCCTAAACCCTAAACCCTAATCCCTAATCCCTAAGCCCTAAACCCTAGACCCTAAACCCTAATCCCTAAACCCTAAGCCCTAAACCCTAAACCCTAAACCCTAAAACTCCGAAGCCGCATTTTCGACCCAGCCTCTGAAACCTCCAGCCGCGACCTGGAGCCGTGACTATGAAACCCAGCCACGGTTTAGGGCACGGTTTAGGGTTAGGGTTTAGGGTTTAGGGTTTAGAGTGCACTTGGGCTAAGCTGCGGGGTCTGAGCAAACCCCGGCCCTAAGGCAAAACTATCACTTATTAGTGCGTAGGGCTCTGTACTATTCTGGTGATGGTACAATCTAATTACTATAGGGCCTTAATAATTACCTATACTAATTTGGGGGTTCCTTCTTAGAATTATGGTACGGTATACCCCAAAACTCTATTCCAATTATTAAGGCCCCTGTATTAGCCCAAAATCCGTTCTACTTGTTACGGCCCCTATACTGCACTGCCGCCTAAACCCTAAACCCTAAATAGGGCCTTTAAACCCTATAGGCCAGGCTCTAAACCTCCCTAAGCCAAACCTTAATCCACAAAGCGGAAACTGAAAACCCAATCCTGTAACCCTGAACTCAAAAAAACCTATAGGCCCTATTCTAATCCCTGTAAGCATATATACGCCCTAAGCTCTAGGTATTTCGAGACTTGAGAACCCACTTGACTGAGGGCTGCGAAGATGCCAACTCTACAGGCCTTCACGAGGGTTCTTTTAAGGTTGGGGCTTCGTTTAGGGTTTCGGTAGTTCCGGTTTAAGCTGGGGCTTTCCCTGGGGGTTTCGAGAGGGGTTGCTTCAGGGGCTCCTGAAAGTATACTTTCTGTTAAGAGCGCGGTCTAATGCTGAAGGTGCCCCTTTTCTAGTTTTAGAGGCATTGCGAGGTTTGCGGGGTTTAAAGGGCTCACATGCTCACATGTAGGTTTTAGGTTTCCTTACATGCGTCAGTGAGGCTACCATAAGAGTGACCACCAGGGCTTATTATAAGGATGCTGTAAGGGTTACGACGGTTACGATACGATCAGGGATTCGAAGGTACTTCAAGGGTTTGGTTTGGGGTGGAAGGGTGAACACAGGGGATACTTGCAGGGGTACTTACGCTAAACCCTGAACACTATTACCGTTGCTATATGGGTTCCATAACGGCTCCCCGTTTTCCGTGAGCTTCGGAGTGCAGGGTACCGGGTGCTTTAGTGATGCGATAGGCAGTGATAGGTTCTGATGAAGTTATGATGGGTTTCGATAGGTTTTACGAGAAGGTTTGATAGGGTGATGACAGCTTCGATGAGGTTGTGCAGGTTGTGGTAAGGTTATGATGGGTATTCGTAGGGTTATGATGGGGATCAGGATTTGGGATGCAGAGATCAGGGCTGGTTGACCGGGCGGATTCCTGGTTTGGGTCTTGAGGTTTAGGGTTTAGGGTGCTGCTTTTCTTGGTCTTGGAGGGGTGTGAGTTGAACCCAATGTTGCCAGACTCAATCGGCGACTTTCGATCCTTACGGGCTCGGAGTTTGGGATGTAGCACGATCTGTGGGATCTTGGTTATAGTAGTGTAAGGCGAGAAGTGCTCGTGAGGCACTGCAATGGCATGACTTGTAGGAGCCTAAGTAAGGACAGCGATGCTAGGTTCTGTGCTGCACAAAATATCATGCGTGCGTGTGTGTGTGTGTGTGGTGTGTGTGTGTGTGTGTGTGTGTGTGGTGTGTGTGTGTGTGTGTGCGTGTGTGTGTGTGTGTGTGCTCTCTTGGCCTTCAGGATCGGGCTGTCTGAGCTACAGGGGGCAAGGTTGGAACTCTAAGCCCATAGCCCTCAACACAGGCATGACTTCCTGTTGTTTTTGGCCATCGGTCGGTTTGCGTTGGTTCATGGGACGTTTCAATTTCTGTGCTGCGGTGTAAAGCAGGGGCCTCCATGACTGGAACCTGAGGCTTACAATGTACTTATATAGGCTTTAGGGTTGGGTATTTAGGGTTTGGGGTTTGGGATGACTTAAAGTGGAGACTCTTACTAATTTTGTTGATCCTTATTGAAGGTTCTACAGTTTAGGGTTCAGAGATGAACGATTCCTGTGTCCAGGCGACTTATACAGGGTACACAGGTGGCTCTTTTCCGTCAAATCCACTGCGATGAGGCAAGTTACTGTGTGTTTGCCACATAAGCTCGGGTCCAGGGTTCTTAAGCAGTAGCGTGCAAAGGGTTGACCTTCGACATAGTGTCTTGTGGAAGTCGTGGTGTGTGTGTGTGTGTGTGTGTGCGTGGACAGGGGCGGAAGCAATGACACTGTTGCCACGACTCCTTCTGCGCGGCAGCTGCGGCTGCAACCGCTGTCACGGCTGCTACGGCTGCTGCTGCTACTCCTGCCCCCGCCGCTGACCCTGTTTGGAGCTGGAGACGCACACCTCCACCTCCGCACACGTGTGTGCGCACTCACACTGCTACTGCTACTGGTGCAACGTTGAACACCCATCTTGAAAGCTTCAGTGCTCCTGCTTCTGTCTGAAAGTTGCGCGCCAATGTGGATTCCCATGTTTTCGCCGGTTAGAACCTACAAAAGCTTACAGTTTGCCAGCGCGTGGGACTGATTTCTAGTGTTTTGAGGCTTCGCCCGAACAGGCTTGCAACACCGCATGTCAATCGGATTCCCTAGATAAGCACTTTCTGTGCAATGACTTCTCGGCCCTGCTGCGACTTATTGAACGCTGCCGTGACATAAGTTTACCCCTCGTAGGTAACCTTCATCATCCTTCAGGTGTACTCTAATCCCTATATACCTCCAAGGCTGGCCTTTTGTCCCTCAGGATAATGGACAAGTTAGGGTTTAGGGTTTAGGGTTTAGGGTTTAGGGTTTAGGGCAATGCGAACCCAACATGCTGCCTGGTCGAGGAAGATGCGGCAGGAGACGGCGGCTGAGCGCGTCTGAGCGCGTCCCAGGGCTAGCCAGCTAGCCAGTGCGGTTTATCCCATAAGGTCACTTGTGCCAGGCCTATGCAAACCCCTAAACCCTAAAACCTAAAACCTAAAACCTAAAACCCTAAACCCTAAACCCAAACATGCACAAACCGGAGTAATTTGGATGGATTCTGTTAACACCATCTCACATGTCACCTGTTTCCAAGACGCAAGGGTGCCGCCTTAAAGTCATCTCCGGATGAGCTTTTCAAGGAGGAGTCCAGGGGTGTTTAGGATTGAGGGCAAGTTCGAGAATATCCGGAGTATTCAAGGGGTACCTAGGGTATAGGGTTGAGGGGTTTGGGGTTTAGGGGTTTGGGGGTTTAGGGTTTAGGGTTTAGGGGTTAGGGGTTTAGGGGTTTAGGGTTTAAGGCCTACTGTACGTAGTCGTAGGTACTCTGGCAAGCTTTAGGGTTTTAGGGGTTTAGGGTTTAGGGTTTAGGGAGCTGAAACCATCATAGCCTAAACCCTAAACCCTATAAACCCTAAACCCTAAACCCTAAACCCTATAAACCTCTTTCAAACCTCGAAAGCCCAATGGCCGGGCCGACGACTCGCTTTAGATGCAGGCAAGTATTGGCGAACTCCGCCGATCAGAGACGGGGATCTGACTCCGGGTTTAGGGTTTTGGGGTTTAGGGTTTAGGGTTGACAGCTAGTTGGAGGTTGCTGTTAAGATAGAACGGAAGCCTCCCGGGCTCAGAACTCACCTGAATCGCCAGGGGTTTCTGATAATCCCCTTCAGCCGTAAGTTACAGCAAGTTGTGCGTCCATCGTGTTGAGGTGATGGCTCATGGCCCTTGTTTCAGTCGTGGTTCTGCTGCTCACCTGTAACCTTTCGCCGTCCTGCCTAGTGTAGCTAAAGTACCTCTACAAGTTCATCGATGTTGGAAATCTCAACTCGCATTCGGTTCTGTTCCCGGTGCCCTCGGCTACCAAAGCTGCCTTATGTCAATCGAATTTAGGACTTCACTTCGCAGCTCCACTCAGATCATCGTCTCTGCTGTACAAATGGCTTGGGCGCTGAGTGCGATGCCAAGCAACGCGCTAGCACAGCCACGTTCGATTAGGCTCTAATCAAAGGTTTCATGTACTTAAATAGTAGAAACATTGGCCCTAAAATATCTATATGGACTACATGAAGGCCAGAGCATACATTTTATAATGCCCACCTTCGTTTCAACGGATCGAGTTGCTATTCGGTTGCAAGGGCCAGAGATTAGGCTTACACCCCTGAACCCTACACCCTAAACCCTTAGACCCTAAACCCAAAAACGTAAACCCTAAACCCTAAACCCCTGGGCCCTAAACCCTAAACCCCTAAACCCTAAACCCTAAACCCCTAAACCCTAAACCCCTAAACCCCTAAACGCTAAACCCAAGACCCTAAACCGTGCGTGTTTGGTCTTCGGGTGCGAGTAAAGGCCCTCGCGCCTGCGCGATGCTCTTCAAAACCACTCGGAGTCCCCACACCCTATAGGGTTTAGGCTTTGGGTTTAGGGTTTGGGGTTTTAAAGTTTTAGGGTTTNNTTTAGGGTTTAGGGTTGAAGCCCTAATCCCTGCATCCGACGGTTTAGGGTCTAGGGTGAATTTTTAAAAACTAAGAGTCTCTCCATGAGCCGGAAGAGCGACATCCCAACCGGAATCCCGAGCGTAGGTACCTTAATAAGAAACCTTGGACCTACCCCCCCCCCCCCCCNNGTTTCTCAATCAGGTTCCTACATTAAGCCCCAAACCCTAGCCAGCTTTGCAAGAACGTCGCGTGGGTGATGAGGGCGCGATTGAGTGGACTTGTCCGAATATCGGCGCTGCCCACGAAAAACCAAGGGTTAGCAGGTGTTGGAGGGCTTTACTGCAAGGCCGATAAGGGCGTTGAGAAGAGAAGGGTTGTCCCTAAGCCCTAAACCCTCGGTTGAGGCTTGAGGTTTCAAGGCCTAGGTTTTCCGGTTCGGAGATGAGTTTTGAATGGCTGGATGTATTCAAAAGCTATAAGGGTTACTGCCGATACACGGGTTGCTACAAGGCTGTGGCGCACTTCCTGTGGATCCACTGAGTGACAACAGTTTCGGCTTGGTCGAAGGTTGGGTTGAATATGGGCTCCCGGAAGTTAAGCTGTTGTTACACGTCATATGTGGCTGAAATAAGACGGAAGGGCGCTGCTACCCTGTTGCCTGAATGAGGCCCTTGATATTATTCAGCACTCACCCACAGACTTGAACCCTAAACCATGAGAGTGCGTGTCAGAGATGCTCTATGATGCTCTGCCTCTGGAACGACGCCTGTAGATGCCCTTGAAGGCTTCTGTGAAAGGGTTTAGGGTTTAGTTTTTAGGGTTTAAGGCTCAGGTCTCCACCTATGTCCTTGGGTTGATTTTGTTCAAGCCGCACAGTTCTTTCCGTCGATTGGAAGTGCTGACTCCGAGTCAGGAAGGGTTTGGTCTGTCAGGACTGATTCTTGTTGCGTTGGGTTCAGGGTGCCGTCCGACCATGTTGCAGTCGAGCGGTATAACCCTTACGAGTAGTAGCCTCTTGATCCACAGGGGGGCATTCCTGTTCTTTTGGTAGCTCCAACGCCAACCGTCACCTGGCTTACTTCATGATTGGGTCCCTTCCCCCAAACCCTAAACGGCCCTAAACCCCAAACCCCAAACCCCAAACCCAAAGCCTCCCACCCCAGCATGCACCTTAGGGTTGAGAATTTGAGGCCCCGAGCGCGTTGCCTTCAGTCTCAAGTCTCCGTGTTCATCCGTGCGGAACTCTCAAGCCCATAGACAGTCAGGTGTAAAGCAGGCTTCTATTGTGGGCTATGGAACACAGGTAGTACGGTTGGTACCTGTAGATAGTCGTACTTCTCGTAATCTAGGAGAGCAATAGCAAGAGGAAGTAACCCAAATTACAGGAAGAGTTGTCACGTAGATGATAGCACTTCAACAGCGGTCATGTCATGCGGACGGTGGAAGCCAAGAAGAGAGTCTCCGCCATTGAGCTTGCGAGGTCCTGGACATAGCACCCAGGTTTAGGTTTCGGGCCCCCTAAAGTTTAGGGTTCAGGGGACCTTCAGAGCTCTTTCTTGGGGGGGTTCAGTGACCTTTCTTTTGCACTGTCCTTGCCTTGGCCGTGGCAATGGCGCGCGCGATTGCCGTAGTTGCTTGGAGCTGGCTCCCGCAGGGCACTTAGGGTTGGCTATGAGGGTGCAGGAGGCTGATCAAGACTAGTCAATTAAATAGTTTTTGTAGGGCTCGTGAGTTTACGGTCGGTTTGGGGGTTGAGCGTGATTGAGCTCCGAAGCCGTTCTTAAATGAACATGTCCACGCCGAGGTCGCGTAAGCAGGTAGGAAGACAATACAGTACGCTGGGACAATACTACGCTCTTGTGAACACTGGTATGATATGAACGCGCTGCCGAGATGTAATCATCATATTATGCCGCTTTGGCAATTTAGGCTCGGCCTCACGTGGCCAAAACACACCGTTGACCTCGAGCAAGAGGATCTGACCACAAGCTGTAGCGCTTTGGTTAATTTCTCTAGTAGACTCAGTAGACTTCGGGGCAGGAGGGCTTGAAGCAAGTCAGGCTTCATAGTTTCAGCCACATGCCCAACATCCCAGGCACGATGTACGTCACAACTAGAAAGACTTCCGGGCCCTTAGGGTCCGATCATCAACTTACCACTTAGGTCTTCGGATGTTCTTCGGCTTCCGGGTGGCATCTGCTTAGTTTCGGTGTGCGCTAGTACGCAACTTGCAATGGACAAGCTCCGTAACATAGAGGTTGAAGTAATTACCTATACTATTTTGGGGGTTCCTTATTATGACTATAGTATAGTGGGTCCCAAAACCTTATTCTAATTATTATGGCCCCTACAGTAACTGAAAGGCCCTGGATGATTGCAGTCGCTGGGAGAGCAGAGCTGGAAACCTCAAAGCCCTAAACCGTACGAGCCCTGTTTCCTTAAGCATGAGCCTGTTACGATAGTGCAGCCTAAACCCTAAAACCTATACCCCCAAAAATTTTCATGCAGCAATGCCTCGAGGAGCCACCCGATTCTATTCAGCCCGAAAACCCTATACCCCCGGAAACTGCGTGCAGCAATGCCCCGAACGAGACGAATAGTTGACCTCCTGTGTTATCTTTAGGTCCCTAGATGCTCGGCTGCAGGCCACATACCGTCTCGTATGCAGGCCGTGAAAAGTAACCTAGCATGTAAGTATCTGGAGACCCAAGTCAGAGAACGAGTTTGATGGTTTCTTTACTTCAGGAATATTGGCGGCAGGAATCTAAGCACCAGTATACGGGATTATTATCTTGGGACGACTGTAGGGATCCGCTCTCTCCCACTCAGAACTGGGGCCCTGAGCCCTTAACAGTCCTAACACTGCAAATAGCTCAAGGGATGCATTATTTAATGATTTACGACTTGGAGTTTTACGGATCCTAAACCCCGAACCCTGAACCATAGAAAGGTCTGCTTCGTTGGCGGATTGGGTTACCATCAGTGGAGTGCGCATCTCGGTCTTGTGCAAAAGACTGCCTGGAACCGCAGACGTGTGCTTCCGACAGGAGCGAATTGAAGTGTTCCTTGCGATTGCCAGACCTAGTCCCTAACCAACAAAACCCCCAAAAGTAGGCAGAATAATGGCCCAATACCTACAAAGGGCTTGGGGTCGAGGTAAGCCCGAAGCCCAACTCCTAAAAATACTAAACTTGCTGCCTTCTTCGCGTGGACTTGCGGTTTCGAGCCTTTTTAAAGCCGCTTCTGGTCACCGAAGACATAGCAAACACAAGCAAGTGCTACCCCATGCGATCGCCGAGTTGCCTGGAGATGTACATCACGCCAATGCTTCGCGTTTGTTTCTGGTGTCTGGTTGAGGAGTTTGCTCGTGGATCTAGGAGGTAGGCGCAGTGCTGTTTCGGATGCTTCTGTCGGAAAACACCTCCTGCAAATGACCCCAAGCCCTAATCCTAAGCCCTGACTCCTCATCACTAAACCCTAGTTAAACCCAAATCCCTAAACCCTAATTAAACTTAACCCCTGAACCCTAATTAAACCCTATAGCCAACACCAGCAAGCTGGAAACCGGATGAAGGACAAATGGTGCTGGGACTCCCTATGCATTACCCTTAGGGATTGAGGCTATTGGGTTTCCAACTTTGGGGCCTCTACTATAATCCCGAAACCCTAATTAAGCTTAATCCCTAAACCCGAATCCCTAAACCCTAATGAAACTTAATCCCTATAAACCCTAATTAAACTCTAATCCCTACCTTAGCCCCAAATAGCCTACCTTTTTAAGGACTCATGTAAAGAGATCACAATAAGGAGCCCTAAAAAGGTAGGTTTTTCGGGGTCCAGGTAGACTAAACCCTAAACCCTAAACCCTAAACCCGAAAGGACAGGAAACCCGACGCTTCCATCCCTGAGCCCGGGAACCTTGACAGTCGAGGTGTATGTGGAGGTGGAGACTTTCTTAGGGCTTTTAAAGGTTTATAGGGTTTATAGCGTTTATAGGGTTTATAGGGTAGAGGTGGAGAAGGTTTATAGGATTTAGGGTTTATAGGGTTTAGGGGTTTAGGGTGATACGTCATGGCTGGCTGGCACCTGATTTGGCGAAGGGTGTCAAATAATGTAGACCCTACAACCCTAGACCAAGAATCAAAGGTCCTCACAGAGCGATTCCACAAGGATTTTGAACTTGTAAAGGATCACACTGGGGTTGAAACCAGGTGAACTAATCTCGAGCTGATCAAACCTCTAGGCCTGACATGGTGTTTTTCTGTGTGAAGACCCCAGCAGCCCTAAACCTGAAACTCCCATCAGCAGTTGCAGTCTGAAGAAATGGCTGAATAAGGTTTCAACATGTTTCAAGCAAATTCCCATAAACTCTAGACCCCTAAACCCTAAAACCTAAAATATTAACCCCAAACCCTAAACCTTGAACAGCTGGGAACATGAAGCTTCATACAACCCGATAGACCCTCTGGTGCCAGATGGGCTTGGAGACTACGGAGGAAGAGGAATGGGCCTGCATCCCAGACAACCATCGTTTTTGGGTGAAGTATTGAGTGCTTAGGGTTGAATCTTAAGGCTTCAGGGTTTAGGCTTGAAGGTTGAGAGGTTGGGGTTTAGGGTTGAGAGTTTAAGGTTTAGGTTCCAAAATGAGGAGCACTTTGGTGCAGCTGCTTGCGGTTTAGGCTTCGAGGCTAAGCTTACTGGGTTCTCTGCGTGCATGTGTTGTAGGAGTTGGGGCCAGGGCTTGATTAATCTTCAGTGTACAGGGATTATCGGGCTGTGGTTTTGTAAGGCTTTTGCTCCTAAATGCTAAACTCAGAAGCTCTCAACTTTAACGAGCTTATCACACGCGGGTTCGACTCGATTTTAGGGTCTGGAGTTCCTTCCGTAACTCCATGCATCGATGGTGTGGCTAAGGGCTTAAAGTCGGGGATCAACACACCCGCCACCACGCACGTTTGCTGCTCAGGATGCAAGCACACCATCGTAGGCCACGGATACCACTAATAATTAATATTCTCTGGGGCTCCTTAGTACAAGTATACTAAGTATACTGCAAAGGAGCTCAAAACCTTATTCTAATTATCAAGGCCCCTGCACTACCACAGCCTGCACGAAACCCTAAGCCCCCGGGCTGTGATTATCCCGAAACTCGGAAGCAGGGTTTAGGTTTTAGGGTTTAGCGATGTCGAAACCCGAAGCCCAAATCCCTAAACCCTATTAAAAAGGCTGAGGCTCCTTGATCGAGATGAACCCCAGCACTTCACCTCTAGAAGATGACCATTCTTCTAGAACAATACTGTAGAATGCGAGGAAGAGCTAGTATAATCTGTTACATGATGCAACATTGCATACTCATAGCATAATATAATCAAATAGATGTGTTATAATATAACATACATCATAATGCCATATTATACTACAAATCGGTATGCAACAAAATACAAGAACGATACAGCATGATACAATAACTACTACACCCTCACATAGCATAGCATACTGTTGCTGATATAAACCCTGCATTACCTTCTTAAGGACCCGAAACTATGCGAATTATGGTATGTTCTTGATTATTGGGTAATGCAGGGTTTATATCGTCAAACGTAGAATAAGATAAGATACCCTGCGACGTGTTGGAAACCTCAGAGCTCACTGCCCTAGACTTGAGATACATGAAGCGACATCAGGTAGTCAGGGTCTGGAGTCTTAAGCCCTAACTCCTAAATCCTAAATTCTTGGGTTTAGGGTTTAGTGGTTTACAAATCCTAAATTCTTGGGTTTAGGGTTTAGTGGTTTACAAATCCTAAATTCTTGGGTTTAGGGTTTAGTGGTTTACATAGCGTTTGGGGTTCAGAGTTCCGGGCTCACTTGGACCCTTCGAAACCTATACGTTTGGGGCTCCTTGTGTATGGCTTCCCGAGACAAGTCCTTAGGAAGGTAGGTTCTCTGGGATGCAGGTAAGTTTCGAATAAAGAGAAGGATTTAGGATTTAGGGTTTAGGGTTTAGGGCTTAGGGTTTAGGGTTTAGGGTTTAGGGCTTAGGGTTTGGGATTTAGGGTTTAGGGTTTAGGGTTTAGGGTTTAGGGAGAAGCACAAGACCGATAAAGAGAGCTAATTACAGGAACAAAGCAACCACACCCAGGATCCTTGCTCATCTGCTAAGGTCCCCGTAACTGCCAAAACATTGTGGCCGCCTGGCGGTGGGACCCGTTGAGTGAAGTTCACGGATTGAGGGCCGGCTTATGCTCGAAGCCCTAAGTCCCGAGACATCCCTATAATAGAGTATTCTCAATAATTAGAACAGGGTATTGGGGTGAATTTATATTATAATTCTAATAAGGAACCCCAAAACTCTATGTTGATTAGTAACGCCCCTATATTACCCTAATTTACCTTCTAAGGGGCGTCATATACTTTGGGGTTGGGTCCCAAGGTTATCGGCTTTTCGTTTAGGGTGGAGGGGCTTGCCTCTCGCTTGCTGATGTGGGTTTGCGCAGCCCAGAAGCCCAAGCCTGGAACCGCTACGCCCGTAGATTGCGCAGTAGCCGGAGGGCGTACCTTCCCAGGACCCAGACATACATGCGATTCTTAGTTGTTGGTTTGTCTGTCATTGTTTAACTGTTTAGTTGTCTATTTTGAGCTGTAGGGGCGTGGGGTCAAGACCCCTCAAATCACCTCAAACCCCACCCCAATGCCATCGAACCGGAAGCATATCCCCGAGACCCCTAAGCCCTGCACACTCGCCTTTAAAACCTGAAGCCTACAGCCTTCTGTGCTAAAACCTAAAACCCTTCAGGGTTGAGAGGCTGTGGGCCCACGCTAGGCATCAGGGGTGCTCAGTGGAGGGTCTGAGGGTTTAGGATTTAGCCCCCCCCCCCTCTCCCCCGACCCGAAAAGCGCTTGGACGAGGAATGTGGCTGAAATGCGACGGCTCGGAAACACTAAACTCTTTACATCAAACCTTGTAGAAGACACCCTTGAGTGACCCTCAGAGGGGCCCCTTCCCTAAATCCTATAATCCCTAAACCCGAAATCCTAAACCCCAAACATTAAACACTAAATCTGAAACCCTAAACCCTTAATCCTGAAATCCTAATCCCTAAACCCTAAACCCAAAACCTTAGGGCCCTCACGGCCCCCAAACGCTGATATTCTGAGGCACAACCAGGACACCCTAAAGGCTGCAAAAGAAGCCGGTTTAGGGTTTATAGGCTTTAGGGATATCGACCCTCAAGAAGAGAAGAGGTTTAGGGTTTAGTGATATCGACCCTAAAGCAGAGAAGAGGCAAAGATGCCCCTAAAAGATTCAAAAGATCGGTACAGTTCTATATTCTGGGTTAAGATATATCTTAACCGACGGTGGCACTACATGGGATGTAGCTTCGGGCTTGATGGTTCTGAGGTTTCAGGCAAGCCCTAATATAGGGGCCTAAATAATTACCTAGATTATGCCTTAGGTTCCTTACTATGATTATGGTACACTAGGCCCCAAAAAGCTCTATTCTAATTATGAAGGCCCCTACATGAAGCTTCCTGGTGTTGAGCAAGTTTCCGGGTTTGGGACACGCAAAGTCTACGGCTCAACCGTGATATTCTTGCCTCAATAAGCAGTGACGCTATGCCTCAGGGTCGGTTTAGATTTTACAGTTTTTGTACGATTTCTAATTATACAGGCTCCTATTATCCTTAAACCCTAACCCCTAAATTGATTACAGCTCTCAGATTCTGACAAACTGCTTTCTCCGGAGGTTTTGATCCGGAAAGCATCGGCAACATAAAAGATGCTCGGTGCTTAGTGCAGGCTGCCTGTCCCGAAGGGTCCATGTGCTTGTATGGACACTTTGCCCCTGAAGTACCTATACAGGGACTGCTTCTTAGTATGGAGAAGGTAGGTTTATACTTTAACTTGTTTGCGATACGAAGATCCCTCTATAATCTCATCGTTTACCTTCAGATCTCTCAGGATAGTGGACAAGTAGGGCTATTAGTACTTATATATAAGTACATGGACCTTTACGGAGTTGCAGCATCTCTTCATGCACGCAACCCCTAAAACCCTTATAACATCCCACTCTAAAACCTGTGAATCCCAAAATCCCCGAAACCCCTCTAAACCTACACCCAAAACCCTAAACCCTAAACCCTAACTGTATACCCTAAACCCTAAACTCAGGCTGAGATCGTGGCTCCCTTCTTCGCTGCGCGGAACTTCGCCATGGCCGGGCTGCCCAAGTGCTACGAAAAATGTCAGGGAGACCTGTCCCTAACCATCCAGGTACCTGCTATACGGTTTAGGGCTTAGGGTTTAGGGTTTAGTAATGGTATAGTATATACCCTAACCCTCCAGGTACCTACTATATAGGGCCCTAGGGGCTCTAGTACCCTATATAGTAGGTACCTGGGGGGTTACTTGGAGTGTCGGGAGACTTAGTAAGTAGGTAATAAGTAGACTTATAAGTACCCTAGAAGTGACCCTAATTGGGGTTATAGTACTTATAAGTCTATAAAATAACCATTTACTAAGTCCCCCGACCCTCCAAGTAGGGTGAACTTAAGAAGCAGCCTTGAGGTTAAGGCGTTTAGGGTTGGAGGGTTTGAGGGTTCAGAGGTTTGGAGTTTAGGGTTTTGTGGTTTCGTGTTGTAGGGGCTTAGGTGTTTTCTTGTTTAGGGTTTCTTCGGGTTTTTAATGGAGTTTATTTTTAAAGCAAGGACCCGTTAAAGGGATCTATCAGCGGTCTATACGGTTAGGCATTTTCGGGAGCTTAGGGAGCTTAGGGAATTTAGGACGCTATAGAGTTTGATTCAGGGATTTTGCAGTTTTAGACAGCTCTCCAAGTTTAGGGTTCTCAGGGCTTTTTAGGGACGAGGATGGGGGCTTTAATAACTGTAATATATCCAGGAGCCCTAAGGAATACTATTGGTTATTCAGGTTGCTATATACACCTACAAGGGTTCTATAAGGATACACCGTTTTGGGTCTACGGTTTTTCGGGTTTTACGGTCTAGGGTGTCGGGTAGCCTACAGTAAGGGTTGAGTCCTTGACGTTTTCGGTGCATAGGCTACTACGGGGGCCAGGTTGTGGTGCCTTTATAAAACCCGAAAAAAAACCCTATAGCCATTGGGAGAGGTATGTAGCCTTAGTTTACCGTCAGGGCTTGGGATGTAAATAGCAACCCAAACCCTAAAACCTGAACACCAAAACCCTAAACCACTAATGATCTACAAGGGCACTGTACGTGCAGTTCTATTAATTTAGGGTCCCATTTTGGGTCTTTTTTATACGGGTGGGGGACCCAAAAGGGGATCCTAATTTAGAGAGCTACCCATGTCGCAAGCTTTTTTTGGAAGCAGAGCCGCAGCCCAAAGCCTAAAACCCCCGACTTTCAACCCTAAGCCTAGCATCGAAAACCTGAAAACCGCCAAACAAAGCCTACCCTTGTAGAGCGCTTGTGGATCCCTTGGTATTCTTATTTGAAGGAAGCTACTAAAAACCCATTTATCTCGACAGAGAAGCTCAAATACCAGTACTGCTCACACCAGACAAGGTCGCCCCGGTAAGCGCCGGCAGTCCGCCACAGCCTGCCTCGTCCGAGAACCTGGTGCAAGTCTGCCGAGTTTTGTGGGTTTAGGGTTTAGGCTTTAGGGTTTTTTGGAGTCTGAAAGGTTCGAGTTTAGAGATAGGGGGCTTTACAGGTCCTTGTGCTTTTGATTTTGGGCAGTTATGCATTTCTAGTGTTTTTTCTGTTAGTTGGTCTTTGTTACGGTCTTTATGGATGCTACTTGGCTTTGTTGGAGTTGTGGTTCCGGGTCTGTGTGGCCTGTACCACCGAACTCTAGATGCTGAACACATTGTGGTACATGCTGATTAAACATGGAGCATGGCCGGACATCATGGATATGTGGGGATGGCCTATGCTGCAACTAATTAAATTGAAGGTTTCGGGATCGGGTGGAGTGAAATGCAAGTTTTGGGACTCAAGGGGCGTAGACTAATGACAAATCATGCCGCGTCTAACATGTGCCCACTCCTTGGGCTGGGTAGAACATACGTATTCGGGGTGGGTTCTGTTCGGGCCTGCAACGTATATGGCGTGTACTTGGAGGTTCACGGGACTTAGCAAGTACAGCTACAAGTACCTTAATTGGGTTATAGGTAATCATATGTGTAGGTACCTTATTTCTAACCATGTTTAGCAAGTCCCATGGACCCCTAAGTATGATAGAGTCAATCTGGAGCCCAATCCGGATCCTTCACGTGAGCCTTCCTTCGTAAAGGCTCCTCCCCACCCCACTTATTACCCTGAGCCGTTTATAGCCCCAAAGCCTAGCCCTTCTTTAAGGGTTTAGGGGTTTAGGATTTAGGATTTAGATTCAGGATCTGAACCCCAGACCCTAGCCCTATACTCTTGTTTAGGAAGTGTTTGCAAGGTTGCTCCTCGACACCGATGGCAGTGACATTTGGCTACCCTCCATCCGATGCAGGGAATGCGCGGCTGACCAGAAGGACCATAGTTTTCAAGAGTTGCTGGAAGAGTTCCGAGTTGTCAGGTTTCAATAAAGGTTTAGGGCTCAGAGTTTCCTAGTTACGAGATTTCTTGAAAGGCTTTAGTGTGCAGGGCATCGATATTTAGGGGTAAGTTTTTGGCAGGATTTGGATCGGAGGCTGCAGGATTGGGTCTATGGGTTTTAGGGTTTTTACGGTTTTGGGGTTCAGGGGCTGTGGGCTTTGGACAACCCTAAACCCTAAACCCCAAACCCTTCAGGGCCATGGCATGCCGGGGACTTGTCATGCAGTGACCGTGATCCGCAACGCCTCCGCAGCTCCGCAAGCGCCGCACAGAAAGGAGAGCTGAGATCTGGTGAATTTTCTATGGGGGTTTAGGGTTTAGGGTTTAGGGTATTCATAATACCATTCCGAGCATCGATTAGAGCAGTTATGTATGATTTCCCTAAATCTCTCTTTCTTAATGATGTTCGTCAAAACCTCTTCTTTTAAGTGGGTGGACTCATCCTGCCTGTGCAGGACCTCTTCTGACTAGTAAGGCCCCAAGTAGGACCTAGGAGGGTTTAGGGTAGGGTCCAGGATGTAACATGGAGGGGGCTCAGACAAAGGCTGGCAAGCACAAGGCCTTGGGAGTTTCGCTAAACTTCGGAGCTGTTACACAGATCTGTGGCCGACATCTGACTGTGGCTAGAGTTACCCAGGTAGCTCAACAAAGGAAATATGCTACCTGTTTTTGGTCATGAAATATTTGTGAAAGGCTTAGTTAAGTTCTCCAATACTCAAACTTTTAAAGTTTATGGGCTCTTATAGTTTAGTAGTAATCTGAAGGTTTAACCATTGATTTCCCTGGCTTATTGGGGGAAGTTAGAAGGTACATTGGCTACTCTAGGCAGTCTCATGCCACAAGGATCTTTGCGATTTTCGGAACACCAAAGGCCCAAAGTCCGAAAGTAAACCTTGAATTCCCTGCTTGATCCCCCAAAATCTCCCAGCTCTGAAGTCGAAGTCCTTTATCAGACCTCCCTAAACTCTAAACCCTAAACCCCTAAACTTGCAAAACCCCTAAACCCCAACCCTCTTGGCCAGGAACAGGAGAGCTTCTACCACGCTACGGACAGCCGGCGCACCCAGCTTTTTTCGGAGGCTTCAAAAGGTGGGATGAACGTAGGTAGGATTAAGGATCCCTTATTATATAAGGACTGTTATTTGGGATTTTCCCACCTACCTGATTTGCGGAGAAGGTAACAACCGAATTGAAGTTGTTAAAAAGGGAGAAGGATTTAGCGACTTGTTGCGGGTTGAGCAACGACGTCCCGCTGCCCACCGTGCATGCACGTGTAGCGTGCGTGTGTGTGTGTGTGTGTGTATGTACGCTCTCTACATATATATATATATATGTATGTATGTATGTATATGCATATATATATATATCTGTCTTTACACACATAGGTGTATGAATACCGAACACATAAATGTACATATACATATACATGTACATATACATGCACATACACATACACATGCACATGCACATGCACATACACATACACATACACATACACATACACATACATATACATCCACATATATATATATATATATATCTTTACAAACATACATACATACATACATACATACATACATACATACATACATATACCTAC
>CAJNDV010016858.1:51758-66788 GCA_905221635.1 Symbiodinium sp. CCMP2456 | reverse complement strand
TGTCCCAAAAAAACCTATCTTTTTTTTTTTTGCAAAAGTGCTGTACTGTCCCAAAAAAATCAAAAAAACCACTCTTTTCCAGTCTTGGAGCCCGCGAGGTCCCAGGACCGGAAAGGACTATTTTTTTGTCTTTTTTGGGACAGTACAGCACTTTTGCACCTGGACCATTCTCGAGTCTACCGACTCTGCACAGCCACACTCGCCGTGCAACAACACTGATGTCACTGCCAGTGGAGGCTCGACAGCAAGTTGTGGATTCTTGGCAATGCATGTACGAAAATCGGACAATCCGTGTATTCGCACGCAGCCGTCTGCTCCAACAGCATAAGCACTGGGCGTCACAATGGCCACGCCGATGGCGCCGTTAGAAGCTAACGACTTCAGCAAGTCCTCGGAAGACAAGGCCGGCTACTCGGATCGCAAAACTGGTCCAGGACATGGTCCGAAGATGATGTTATGCATGATGCGCGAGCGAACTCCCCCGAAGCATCTGCTGCATGCTTTGCGAATGCATACAACGAACCGAAAAAGAGGCCCGAATCAAGCGACTGCCTCGGTGAGCTCAGCCGTTGAAAGAGCCTGAGGAACGACTTGTCAGAGCTGTTGCCCAACGACTCGTGATCTTGCATGGCTCAATTAAATGAACTGCTTGCTCGTCTTTGTTGCAAGTGCCGTCCCGCGTCTGAAGCCCCCACGATTGTCCAGGGATCAACAGCTTGGGACAGCAGATTGGGAAAAGCACCACGCCTGTGTATGTCGTTGTGGTTCGTTGTGTACCATCTCGACCTGACGAATTCGAGTTCGTGGTTCTCTGGTGGTACTGGTGCTGAACGAACACAAACGAACCCTTGGGTCCCTTGGGCCTGGAACTCGGAATCGCTACACCAACCAGCACTGTCAGTCGACAAGGCAGCAGTCCGACACTCTGAAGTCTGAAGAATCGGCTGGGATTGGCCAGGACTGGGAGGACCTCTTTAGACAGATGCTTCGCAAGCTGTCAGGCTTCGTATGAAATGATGCGCCGCAAACGCTCGAAATTTGATGTGCAATCCTCTGGATCATGATTTCCATCCTCGCCAGGTTCGGATCCGCTTCACAGTGTACTTGCGAATTCTGGAAACCACAGGGCCTGCGCTGTGGAGCCCTGGCTAGATGGCTTTTCCTGGACAGGAATTGGGATCTCGCATTGTGATGCCTCGTCGTCCCCTAGCAACCACTGTCTTCGAAAGGCTGCGCTTTCCTACCATCTTCCCAACATCTTCGGCCTTGAGCCGGAAGTTCTCTTTTCGCAGCCGCTCGATCTCGGCCTTCTGGGATTTGGGAAAGTACACGGTGTTGCAATATCACGTGCTCGAAACCTCGCTTCTCTGGCTGAATTGCCAAAATGCACCCTCAAGCCGCCATGCACAAAATGCCAAAACGCCATAGCTTCATTCAGCATCATTCAGCCAATTGCTGCAAGAACGAGCTGTAGTAGGCTTTGGCAAGAACAGCCATTCTATTCTCCATGCAGCATGCTTCAAACAAACTGACTCTCAGAATTCTCTGAGACCCTGCCGAATGGCTGCAAAATCGTACCATGAAGGAACGGCCTGCAAACCAAGATTGTAACTTGTGCCCCTCCCTGCAGCACGAACCCCTGAGTTCTCCTTGCTCCCACACCTCGCCTGCAGCCCATGGACCATCTTCTGCCATTCCGCGTCACCTGAGTGTCACTTCACATGCAGCTGTTCTAGATTCTCTTTAAGGAAATGACGCAAACAACTTTCGAACAACAGTGCTTTCTATTGCACCCGCTTTAGCAGGACCTTTTTGATGTGTGTATACGTCATACACATGCTCACTCTCTTCCAGTATCATGTCGTCAACTGGCTTGGGGTGTTTCTAGCCGTGCCCATTCCGATCAGATTCTGCCATAAATGCCAGAACTTGCGCAGTGCTTATGCTTGCTCGTGTCGCTTACCAGCCTTCTGCGCGCCGTGTGCTGTTTCAACCCGCAGCTTACAAACTTACGTGCAGGAAATGGCCCACGGGTCAAGACAGCTGTATGCGCTTGGCATCGTACCATATCATACCGAACATGATGCGCTAGTGGCACAGCTGAACACAAGGACGGATCTTTGGAACAACCTTCACGTGACGACCGCAATCATCTCTTTCATAGAGGGCTTTGCCTTTGCTCGGCGGACTTGGACTGGCCGGGGTTGCGGCCTCGCCATTGTCAGGGCTCAAGTGTTGACAAAGGATATGACCACGATGCTTCTACTTGGCAGCAAAGTAAGCAGAACTTGCCCTTTGCTCGCCTCTGCCAACTGCTTCTTCAAGTCTGCCACTTGCCGTTCGAAGGCCTAGTCGTCTGTTTGCCGTACTTCCTTGACATGGTGAGAAGTATTCCGCCTATGGCCTGGCGACTTTCTTCTCGGACTGCTTGGCTTTTCAGAACAAGATCCTGCAAAGCAATTCGAGTCAGGCATGTTTCGTGTATGGTTATGTCATTGTCCTGGCTACAAGAAAGATGCTACGGCTGTGAAACGGATAACACAGTGCACAAGGCAAACTCAACACGCGACTGATTGATAAGTCAGTGTAAACACCCCAAACTGTGAGGTTACGGGCCGTGGCGCATCTTCCACCCAAAAAGCCATCCCAAAATACACGGTGATTTACCAAGTGGGCGAGCGCCAAAACATCCGTTACATTTTACAATGAAGTCGGCCTCCCGACCGGTACTGGCCCTGGAAGGAACGCGAATGTTGCTGGAAACGTGCAGCGAGCCACAGCGGGAGCTTCAGAGCCGCCAACGTAAGAACCTCATAATTTGCCCCTGTTTGGGGCAAGACAAAAAAACGAAAAACAAGTTTCGGAGGCCTCCCAACTTCCTCCGCTCGATCCCCCCGATCTTGGTTTCGCCAAGGGAATCAAAAGCAGCAAACACAGCCAAACCATGTCTTGTGGGAAATGGCGGGAAGGCCTTGGAAGTTCTAATTACCTATGTCATATTTGTTTTTGGTGTTTCGCTACCTTGCTGCTTGGGCTGATTCGTCTTTGCTTATCTTTCAAGCTTTTCTTCCAGGAACCCTAGACAACACAACGTCTGTGTTCCAAGTCCTACCTTGTGCCGGAAGTCAGGTGCTCTGCGACGCTCGAGTTGACAGGTAAGGACGTCACAAGAAGCATGCTGCCCCGCGACCTCTGCGTGAACCGCGCGTTCACGCTCGGCCAAACAATCATTCCTGACAGGCGCTTTGCAGTGATGTAAAGTTCCAAAGTAATGCAGCACAGGGCAGCAACTATGAATCTGCCTAAGTACCTACCTGCCTGCCTGCCTGCCTAGTATACATAAATATAAATAAACAAATAAATAAATACATATATATATATATACACATGTATATACATATACACGTATTGACAGATAGATATGCATTTATCACTCACTTGCTTGCTTGGTTGCTTGCTAGCTTGCTTGCCTACTTACCTACACGCATATAAGCTAACATGCCTATTTGCAATGTGTCTGTTTATGTACATGTATACGCATGCATGGATGGTACGGTATGGTATGTAGGTATGTAGGTATGTAGGTATGTAAGTAGGTATGTATGTATGTATGTACACAAACATTGACATCAACCAAAGAGTTGACTGACTGACTGAGTGACTGACTGACTGCACTGACTGAACATGACTAGGACAATAGTCGCAGTGCTACATCTTCAGGCACAGGGCGCAAGGCAAACGGCAAACATCTGCAAGCATCCCGCCACAAGCCGGAAAACTATTTTGTGGTCAATCGCCCATTTCTCGTGGTCAGCACGGGTAGAGTGGCGATGTTTGTTGTTGTCACTGGCGACCTCTACCTCTGTGCGAATCCCTGGATGTCACTGGACACTCCGGAAAGCCAACGCAAAATCTGCACCGACGGTGCGTGCCCGAGAAGGATGAGCTGACCGCATGTCCAAATCCTGCCACGAAGCGAGTTTTGATTCTGACATCCACCACACTACATGTTTCCAGAGTCTGCTCTGTCTGCAACACTAATTAACATTCCTGTGAGACATGATCACGACTGCATGACAAGACCAGACTGGTCTGGAAGGCGACATCGTCTCGACCTCCTCCATCAAGTCCTTGGCCATGAAATTGTGTTCATTTCTCTTCCGTACTCCCGGACCTTCGGCTTTTCGGATGTGAAAGCAGGAAGGATTCCAGTTTGGTCAGGTCAGGCCACCTACGGACCTACAGCTTGTGTACGCATGCGTAGTTGGCCGGAATTGTCGACTTTGCGACGCTTTGCCGCTGTTCATCTTCTGTTTTCCTTTCGGTCCGTGCGGCTGTTCGGTTTTGAAATCACTGGACGAAGCTTGACGCCTGCTTCCGCCTGAGCGACAAATCGTTGGAGAAGTACGCTGCAACGTCTTTAACATCAGGTCCAGTAGTGCCGTGCTGCCGTGGAGAATAAACTCTAGTAGCGGGAAAACCGTGGCGAGTCGATTTCCACCTTCCGCGACCCATCCCTTTTCCCAATTTAGCATGTCCGCCTTGGAGCAGACAAACCATCGGTGAATGTCAATGGAGAGCAGTGAGAATCTGAAGCAGCAAAATGTATATTCCCCGCGTGCGCCAAGGGCTCCCAGCTGAGCCCCTCTACGTCCGCTCATCTCTCAACATGCTCTCTGTTCCAAGACTTGCCAGCCAGGCAAAACAATCGAAGCGCCAAGTACAAGCACCAGCAGGCGCCAATTCCAGGGCGTCTTGCTTCCAACATTACTGCCTTGGTGCAACGTACAGTACAATCAAACACAGATCTGCCCAAGTCTAAGACCGTCGTTTGTTCAGGCTTGGGAGCAAAGCACAGAGAACAGCGTGGCACAATATGACACAGCCGGATTCGCTCACTGGACGGCTGTTTCTGATTCGCACGCAGCGGGTTCGCAGACTTAGTCTTTGCGCAGGCGGGATTCATGCACCGATGCTCAGAGAGTCACGTTTGTGTGTCGGATTCGTGCAATGGTTGGGCCTTCAGGAGGACTATATACTAGAAGACCACGCGTCCACTACCGCAACAAGTTCAAATCATCAAAATACTGGGTTCAAGTGCTACATCGACTCTGAACCACAAAAGACCCTAAAGTCTAAACCAAACAAAACCATGAACCCTAGACCCTACAATCCCTGAGCAGTAAAAGTTGACAAGCCCAAACACACTTCCTGAATCCCAAACTCCAAGCCCACCACCTTGAACCGAAATACCCTGAAACTAAGCAAATTGAAACCCCAAACCTAGCAACCTTAGACTTTGGAGTCTCTGAACCCCGAGAACTCGCAGCGCAGTGCTCGAATCGTCATCCGTGCTTGATTCACTCTTTGATCCTACCGGCTACGGCGGCTTAGGGGGCCCAATTCAAGCAGTCGAAAGAAAAGTTTGCCTAGCTGAGATGTTGGCCGGGGGCGCGACCACTGCGCGCCATGAACCTCGGCATCGTCTCAAGCAAAAACAAGCAGATAATCACACAAAAATACTAGTCATACACACCAGTACCAGGAAAGAGAAACACTTGGTAGAGGATCGCTGCAATCTGAGACAGCAAGCTCGAGCAAAGCTGTGGTAGGGCGTGACAATGGAAAAGGATGTGCAGCGGGCGCCTGAGCAATAAAGGCGGAGGAAACAACACTCACCCAAACCACAGCTATCGACCCTTATCGACCGACCACGGGAATTTTTTTATGCTGTCTCCGGCCAGAATGTCCTCGTTAATAATCAAAAAATAGAAGACCAGAGCAAACGTTAGGCGGTGCATTCCTTACAACAGCACATGCAAATCAAAGGAGCAGAACTACCCACACATACACAGAGATACACACACCCACAAACAACAAGGAACATGCAGATACAACAACACCAGTACGCAAGCACTCACCCCAACTCTGACTTAGCCTTGACTGACCACGGCGTGGACAGCCCGACGATGCTGGTCTGTGATGCCAGCCCAGTGGACAGCACGGCTGGTTTGGTATTTGTCCTTTGCATGAACATAGCTACCCTCGCGCTCCCACGCACCCTACATCTATCTCTGTGTCCTTATCTCTCTATCTATCTATCTATCTCTAGCTACCTGTCTGTGTAGCTAGCTAGTTTTCAGCTATCACACACACACACACGATGCGACTCTGCGTTCCTAGATCTGATTGTGGCATGACAGGGGCTGTACAAAGATTGCATCAGGAGCCCGACCAAGAGCGTGCGTCGTGGCACAAGAGGCATGGCGAAGGCAGCACTTTACAAAGAAACCGATGACCACACATTTACACTCAAATCTGCAGGTTCGACAACATGCACCTTTCAGCAGTGGGAGCACGCCAGGCCGTAGATGCACACGCATCAGCTCGCTTCTACTGAATCTACTTAGTCGACTATGTGGCCGTGCTGGTTGAGCAGGACAAAAAGCTGCAAACATGTGAGGTCCCCTGATGCGACCAATGCCTTCCTGATTCGAAATTTTAGGACCGCACGGCTGCATGATGTGAAGCGATAACATCGCGAGCAATCATGCCCCAATTTCCGCATAGCATCGCTGCTGACGATGTAAAAGAGTCAGAGGCGCGACTAAGTCTGCTGCCTCGCTTATTACTGACTCATACCTGCGAGGAATTCCGCTGCTGACCCGCCCAATCAAAACTGATGTTGATGTATCCCAGCGGTAGTCTGCCAAGAGCCTTGAGGGTTCACGGAGGGACTTCGGAGTGGTTGCTGACAGAATTCGTGCAGGCCAAATAAGCTGTACGAGTCCACGAAGGCTTTGCGTGGTGACGCTTTTGCGACCAACAACCTCGTCACAGCCAATTAAGCAACCCTACTCCATGAGCTCATCTTCGGATCCTTGTGGCTACACTGCTGCACCCGCAGTCAGCGGTACCTTCATCGTACTCGAACACGATGAGCTCAGTGGCTGCATCTAATTTCACTATTCTGTACAGTTGTGTTGTGCGCAACTGCACATTGCCCGCTGTGAGGAGGGAGCGAGGCTTAACTTCGGTGAGACACAGCTCCTTCGCCAGGACGTCTGGAGCCGCAGTATGCCTTCTGCCTCTTGAGGAAGCCCTCCAAGCGCCTGGTCGGCAGGCACATCTGAGCGCGAGCTGCTTCAATGCATGTAGCCTGTCAACTTGCACGATTAGCTTCCGGTTTGCTCTGCTTCTTCCATGTCCCAGTGAGCTTAGCAACAACTCGTGCGATTCAAACGAAAAGCAACGTCTTTAAACAACAAATCCTGCCATGCTGTAAAGAACCCGGAGGCGAGACACCAGCTAACTGCCCGCTGACATGTTGCGATGTCACTCAGCAAGCTTGGCCTGCAAAGGACATTCTGGTCCTGATGCACTGCGCCTGGGAGTATGCACCCGAAAGCACTGGCAAAAGTAGGCTCCCAGGATCGTGAACATTGCGTGGCAAACCTGCCTGCTTTCTAGGCATCGAGATCGCTTCCAACTGCTGTTGACCTCAGGGGCGGCTTCAAGCCTCCAGAGAGCTGTAGGCTAGGTCCGTAGGTTCAACTGCAGCTTTGCTTGAAGAGCTTGGCCCATCGCACTGGCAGGTAGCCATCGTTCTGCGCCTGCCACAGGCTCCAGAGATTACTCTGGCAATCTTTCCCGGAGGATGCACGCCACCGCTGGCTGCATTGTTCCACATGTAGGAATTGTTCTGCTGTACGCAGGAAACCTGTGCATTTGGACAGGCTCCAACTAAGACACACCTTGTCTGAAGCCCTTTTTGCCTGCAGCCGACTCGCAGCAGATCTTCCCGGCCTCTCTGTGTGCCCACCATCGGCTGAGGAAGCCTCGCCGCAAACAATCACGTATCTATCCGGGTGTCACACCCAAGCAAACGGCGAAGCTTCTGCAACATTGACGATGTCTCCGAAGGAAGCCGCAGCAAGTAGCCCCCATCTCGATTTTCGTTTTCTCACCGCGCCTTGCCGCTCTGCCAACTCGACCTGGGAAGTCCTGAGGCGATATGAAGCGATGAATTCGATTAGCCTCGTGATCTTATTCAGGGATGGAGGGGCATATTATGCATTATGTGTCTCGCGAAACTCGCAATATGCAGCTTCAGCCACTTAGCCTGACATGCATGGGGAAATGGTGCAGCATGGAGTTCTTGACACTTGCTGGAATCTTCACGCAAGCAGTCGGGGGCTGCACGGAATATGATCACGTTCCGCGAACCAAGCGCGAAGGGATTGTGGAAGATGCAACAGCACCTGCAGCAGGAGGATCCGGGACATCGGTACAAACTCTGCAGGTGGCTGTTGATGACTCGGTTTGAACACGTCCTTTCATCTTCTCGTGGCCTACCATGCATCGGACACAGCCCCTGTCTTTGACACCTCAGTAGATCGAGCATGCGGGAATTCTCTTCTGATCTCTTCTGTATCTCTGTCCGTCCCTCCCTTCGCCCCTTCTTTGTGAAAGAGGAAGAAACCGCTGTCCTTACATGTTTTCCTTCTAGTTACGAGAGGAAAGTGTTCCCCTTCAAGCTGCCTGCTCATGCTTGAAATTCGGAGCACGGAATGCAGAACAGAGGGCAAACTCGGAAGATGTCAGCGGTAATTCGGCACGGCACCATGGTTGCAAGGATACCGCCAGCAAACGCGGTGATCATCTGGAATTGCGCGCCTGTCGGAGAGACATTGTGTTCCGTTCAAGACTAGAAGCCTCCATGGACTCAAGCACAATCCGTGCAAGAGTTTGAGGGTCGGACGGCACAGCTCATACAACATCATGCAGCACAACTTCGGGACCGTTCATGCAAGCCTTGCGATGGCAAACGAGGGCTGGCTAGGCCCTCGTTGACCTGGCGGTGTCATGGAGCTTTGTAGCGTAAAGAAATACTAGTCATTGCACCCAAGCCAAATTAAAACCAAGTCCAACGTTTTGAGTTTACATTGGCTGTCTTGTGCAGCTCCCGGATTCAGGATCTCTTCTGAGGCTCCCCATAGAACTACAATGCCGCGCTATCTTGAGTTTGGAACTCTGGCTTCAATGCTAACCCGCCAGAGCCAGGGGTTCCATTATGCTCCATTCACACTTTCAGCTGCAGCCCAAACGTGCACGAAGACCGCCTCGTAGAGGAGACCCAAAGCGCGGACCTCCGCCTCTGTCTTCAGGGCCTGGGCGAAATCACACAATCGTGTTCATGTCGTTTGACGGCAGTGAATCGTAGGAATCATCCAACTGAATCGGCGACCACAGTGCTATGCAGCTTCACAGTCGAATGCTGGCAGACCCCTCGGCTGCACAGTTACAAGCTGACAGGCGCACAAGCGCGCGCTGGCGATGTCGAATGCCTTGCCACGTTTGCTCAACATCCAAACGTCAACCTGTGTCAGCAAGCAGCCTGCACGAACTTAAGATTGCTGTGGCCCCACACCACCGGTGCCGCAGGACATAGAGCAGTCGGACCATGATCTGGCGAAAAATCAGAATGAGAAAGCCGCGGAGCCGATTCCGAGCAAACAAGATTACAGACACAGGTACGTAAGGCGACGCAAGGGATGGAAACCACATGTGTGTACCATATTGTAGCTGTGAGGGAGCTGCGACCATGCCAGAATTCATGTGTGGGATGCTGCTGTCTCACTGGACATGCAAGTCAACTCTTCGCTCTCGCGATCCACAGGCCATGGTTGTAAGGAATATGCATGTGGTGGGAGGATTAGTCTGCAGTGTCAACACTGGCCGGCAGGACTCCCACTGGGACCAAATGCAGTACATCCTTGGGCAAACGACAGGCATGTTTGCTTTCATTGCTCGCGCCCGCGCCACTTCTACCCCGTTCTTCACTTCGCTTCAGACTTCTGAACAGGCCTTTAGTGAACTATCTCTCTGTCTCCATTCTCGGATTGCTTATCCCGGCACCGCCTCAGCTCTTAGTAGTCTTGCTGCTGTTGAGCTTGTCAGCTGCCAGGTGCTCCCTTCCGCCCTGAGAGGCCTGTTCTTTCTTACCAGGGTGCGCTCCGTGCCCGCTTGCCGGGCACCGCAGTGGTTCCGTGAGGTCGAAGTCAGGACATTTCTTCGCTTTTCTCTCCATGTTTCTCCATGTCTTCAGTCTGCAAGACCAGAGAAGACCACCAGGCACTGCTCCCAGTGACTCTGGGCTACCCTGCGATTCGTGGCACTTGCGAGGGCAACGCCCTGTCTCCTCGGCCGCTCCCAGCCTGAAAGTGTGCTGGCATTGAAACACACTTCCCCGATCTTCAGTGCTGGAAAGGCACAGTTCTGCTACCGCCATAGCACGACCCAACTGGCGTATTGTGGTCCTATTCATCTCGACTGCAAATTCATTTCAGTGTTCATCTTCTCCAGCTCTTACATACTGTTACTACATCGCTTCGCCGTCTTATATGCTGTGCCAATGTGCACTGGCCGGCTCAGCTTAGGATCCGGACTCACATGGCCGACCACCGTTCAACGCCTCGTGGATCACGTGCCGGAATCGTTCCCTGCGGTAGCGCGCAGTTCTGCAGCCTTCCCGTCGACTCATGCTAGGCTCGTCCGATCCTTATGTGAAGGCAAACTCATAAAGACTTACTGACACTTACCGAAGGATTCAAGATGTCCGCAAGGACGCGTGAGGTACAGCACCTCTACGAACATACCTACCGGCATGGACTTCGGGCCGCGACTAAAACAGGCCACAGATACAGGAAGCCGTGGCCTTTGACCGCCACACTTGTTGCAGGCACCCCACTGGCTCCATTCCCCCCAACCTCAGCAGCATTAAACCAATCTTCCAAACAGCGGTCTGTCGGCTATGAGAGACATGGTGTGAAGAGTCCGGGACCGAACTTGCTCACATCACGATTTTCACGGTCAGAAAACCAATGACTTTGGGTGAAAGGGCTCCCGCAATGGAGTTTGCACTTCAGGCCGTCCCTGGAGTCTTGCTCGGAGAGAGCTTCTGAAATTCGGGCATCGTGGTCTTAACATTCCGTAATTTACAGCTATCGGAAGATCGTACTTCTCGCATCTTCCTGGGCACGCTTGCAGGATTCTTAGACTGATGCTTAGATGCACAAAACTTGGGGGTCAAAGGTAGCTAGCTGCGCGAGCTCTGCCACGGATGACGTTGAACTCAGATGCTGGCGACAATCCCTCCGTGGGCCTTCATGGTGGCACTCCTCCACTTGGCATGCTCAGTAGCTACCAGGACGTGGCAAACTGCCGGGGTGCGCTTCAACAACAAGAGACTTTCTGCAGCTCTCCAAACACTTCGTCACTCACGTGCCTGGTTGTGGCATCCTCGCGTCTCTGTGAGTGATCCCAGGCCTCTGCTTAGCCAAAACTTCAACAGAGTTTACACCGAATTTCACAGAATGCTGAGCCGCAAGACCCGCCCCGAAGACATGCCGAATCGAGTCGGCAATTTCTTCTGTCCAACCCTTAGGCTCTGGCAAGGCGTGCCGCCACCTCGGGCCTGGCTTGAACGACGACGAACACCCGCTGCCACCCCGACCATCGCAGGCTTTTGCTATCTGACCGCGGGCGGTCCCGCAGCAAACGAAAGCAAGACTATCCCGACGGCACACAAAACATCTTTTCGGCAGTCACGCAGCCCAGAAAGGACTGCTTGGAAAATATGCACCCAAGACTCTGTTGAAGAGATTGCAGGAGGTACGCCCCCAATGCTATGCGTTTCTTCCACCAAGAGGATGCAATCGCTGTCGGCTGAAGCTTACGCGGTCGGTGCACATGGCGAACTTTCGCATGAACTCGCGTTCTTTCCGCAGTTCCGCTGGGCTCCGTTTGGAGACGTCGGAGTGATTTTGGCACTCGCGAAGGTGGTGCATTTCGTTCCTGCAAGTCCTTTGCTCAGTTTTACCTTCACATCTAGTGTTCCGCCACCAGTGTGGTTCGTGTTCTAGGGCGCCAACCGTGCGTCTGCTGACTCTAAGTGCTTCAAGCGGCAATTGTCGGGCCAGCATTTTCAAACTACTTTGGAAAGCTACAAGTGCTCTCATCACCCACTGCTCTTCTCAGATCAATTTTGCTCTTGTTTGCAGAAGAACTATGACTGTTCTGAGGTCTGATGGCTGCGGATGTGATCAGCTCTGTTCTTCTCTAACTACTCCTTGCCGGCACACCGGGAAGTTTTTTTCGCTTCTAAGGGAATTACAGTGCTTCACTTGCCTCCTGGTCTACGCTCCGCTCGCGCATGGATTGGCCACCACCACCTGGCTGTCAACGAGAAACAAACTCAACGCCGACTCAAAGATACCAAAAGGCTTGAATTACAGCGCCATGTCGTGCTTTGCTACAGCAGCAGCGATCGAAGCAGCTCCACTGTGGTCAGCGCGATTTAACGTGGCTGGCATGCATGTGACATCGCACTGGCCCCAGGAAGACCACCTCAGGGTTGCGAACCGGTAATCAACGAGCTAAACTTCCTTTATGGCCAAGTGAGTGTGTCTCTGTGCCTGTGTTGCAGCCCAGCCCACGCCGGTTCTAGCCATTCTGGCTTGTAGTATGCAGGATTCAGGACCCTGGAAATGCCCAATACAGACGGGGCATCACGGGCGATGCGAATTCGATGTGAAGGCTGGTCGTGCGTCCAAAACATGTTGCGAGCAGACCGAGACAAGTCGAAAAGCTCTCGGATCCAAGCTGGCTGATGACGCAGTCTCGCGCATGCACCTGGTCTGGCCAGAATACAGACAAGCAGATGCTAAAGCTCGATATGCTCGACACCCATCCCGAGGCGACGGCAGGCTGGCAAGCGATGGGCGCAGGGGCCCCTGGGCTTGGGGCACATGGCGACGTCTCCTGAATAAAACCAATGCCCATGCAAGGGCACAGCAACTGACTGCACCACAAGATGCCACGCACGAATAAGGCTTCCCAAGTGATGCAGTGCGGACTCATGTTTCATTCAGTCTCACTCGTCCTTGGTGGCACCAACACACCACTCACCCCTGCCCCGACCATGTACCTTGGCAAACCAAGTTCAGGGTCCAGCCAGCATCAGCAAGAAGGGAGCGGGAGCGAAAAAACAGGGTTCTGCTTTCTGCGGGGCATCCAAGGCCGTCGGCTGTCGCATGTTTTCGTATGCAATGGGCAGCATTCCAGTCGTATCTTTGTGAAGGGCACGTTACCGATTGCCCTATTCCGAAACCTGAACTCCAGATCACGGTAGCTCCATGCGGACTTTGAAAGCTTTCCGCCCGGGGCTTATGTCAGGCATGCCTGAGCTGGCATGTGTGCAATCACATGCTTCTTCTAGCAACAACGGCCCTTGCATGCCCTTATCATGCAAGTGTGCCCCGTAACCGTTCAATATCTTTGAATGGTCTCTCTCCAAGTGCACGACTGCAATCCTGCGAGAGCGGCGCTTGATGCCATCACAAGTCCTCCCAGGCTTCGAGCAGCTCCAACACCAGGAGCTTTCAAACCCCCAGCCAAGATGAAATCCGATCATCTGGCTGTCCATGAACTCCACCCATTCCCCTTCCCCATCCAAGTGCCTGGTACATGCACTCCACTGAGTCCAGGAATCAAACTGGCAGTTGACGTCCCCAGCACACGGCACATTCTGGTTGCAAGGAGCCTGGCATCAGGACCGAAGTGCATGCTCCCGAATCTGCAGGAACTCCGGAAAGGCGTAAAGAAAACGCAAATGCCAAAGGCTTAAACGAGCCATCACGGCCACATCCCGCGAGAATCCTTCAGCAGGTCGGCCGCATTCATTGGCCTTCGGATCCCACTGCTGTGCAGGATCAGAAAGAGTGAGAAATGCCTAGGATCTTACTGATGCTAAACGCTGCTTGCCGTAGCTTGTTCTTCATTCATCCAGCCTGTCAGTTGAGCGACGACAAAAACTTGTCACGGTCTGCCTCTGAAGGGTTCCAAAATGCACAAAGTTGTGTTGATCGACACTATCGTTCAAGCTTGCTACTTTATCTCGGAATGGTAGGCCGGAGTGTAGCACCACGACGCGACGTGCTGCCATGTGCCTAATCACAGATGACATCTTGTTTGCTGCCCAAACAGCACGAGCAAAGCTATTATTGGCTCTTGCTGCTCTTTTAAGACTCGTATGTTCGGGGTCGGACGTGAAAGCAAGCTCCGAGTCTACCAGGATGAGGGCCAGCGCCCGGCTTTCCGAGCGGGCGTGGGCCGCAGATGATGAGGTTTTGGAGGACTTCTCGAGAGATCACAAGAAGACAATCTGAGCTCTTGGAAACATGCCTTGCCTCTGACTGATGTCGTTCTTTTTGCTTAGCTTCTTGACCACAGCATTTATTCCGAAATAGTCAGGTTTCAGGCTCAAAAAGGTGACTGCTAAGCGGATTGCCCAAATTTCACTAAACAGTCACCCTTTCAGGCTCAAAAAGGTGACTGCTAAGCGGATTTTGGGCCAAATGGCCAAATTTCACACAAAGCATGGGGGCCTGTCGGCTACACTCTGCATCCTCTTGCCCGAACATCCCCGTTTCCAGCTGCAAGCTGAGATCGTCTGATCCCCGCTCCGGGCTGTTCGAGAGCATTGGCCGACAACACTCCTCTGCATGCTCTGGCCCTCTGTTCGCCTTGGGCCTAGCGCTAGGAATCTCAGCCTCCTTAAAAACAGGACACGACGGAAGTATGAACATAGCTGTGAGGCTGAACCAACGTGAGCGAGTGCGCGGACATGAGTAGTGCGATTGAGTGAAAAGGTAGTACATGGCTGTGCATTTTGGGATGGAGTCAAAACCTTGGTCATCTTTCATGGGGCCGGGAGGGTGTGCAGGGGGTCCTTGTCAGCGCCTGGGCCCTGTCATGGGCCGCTGGAGGCGCCTCACCTCTCGTTCAACTTCCATCTCACTTCGTGCTGTGCCATTTCGTTGTCTGGCGCAGAGGGGTAAGATCCGTACCAGGTACGCATCATTCCGATCATTCCGCATTTTTCGTTTGTACCGTTCTTGGAGCAGGACCATGCAGACATTGGCACAAAATTCTCATCGTGACTTGGTTTGAATCATCATCATCATCATC
>CAJNDV010016858.1:13992-36174 GCA_905221635.1 Symbiodinium sp. CCMP2456 | reverse complement strand
ATATATATATATATACGTTTATATACATACACATGTGTGCATATGTACACATACATACATACACACATACATACGTACGTACATACATATACAGATATACATATATTGTTGCACTCCGGTGGCCTCCCCCTCCTCCCCCCCAAATGGTCCTGCACATGGTCAGTCCCCCATTATCTTTTCTGGAACGGCTCGGGCTGGCCTCGTGGTGAATGGTTGGGTGATTTATGCGCTGCAGGTTGTACCACGGTTGCCGTGGGGGTGGGAGGGCTAGACCATTCATACAAATATGGTCCCCCCCATGTGCTTATGCTGTGGATTCTATGGCCATTTTGGATTGTGCAACAGGTCAAGCAAGGCAGCGGCTCTCTCTCCGCTAGGCATTCAGTTGTTTGGATAACATTTAATCAAACCTACATATCTTGCACTCCAATAACTGTTTTCCTACGACGTATAAGCTATTTCCAAACATCGAGTGAGTATGCACGTAATGTTGCGTCCAGATGGATTTCGCTCTGAATACCTACTATGAGTTTGTTTTCATCATGTCAGTAGTGAAGAGCAACCGAGTAATCCACGTGAAATTGTAGAGAATCCGGCTTATCACTCAGATTATCATGCGCCAAGTAGCAGTTCAGTACTGGCTCACCTGTGGAAAGCCAAACTAAGAACAGATAGAAATAAGTACGACATGATTATGGGGTAATGAAATCATCACATGTCAGATGCAATGCCCAAAAATCCATTTTCGTGTACTGCTTCGATATGGGTGAACTTGCATAAGAGATGCATCACATACAGTCTCAAATGTCACGGACAATCAGTAAATCAAACTGAGTGAGCAGTTAGTGAACACTGATTACGTTAAGCCTTGTAAGTAACTCAGCATTGTTGACATACCAAAGATCTGTGACTGAACCTTTGCATATAGTTCGCATTTACTTGCAGTTAACTTTGACTGTTGGTTAATGTTTTATGGTCAACCATCGCAACATGCAGGTGATAATAACATCTAGCTTGGATATTATCTGAACGGCAATCCATGAACAAGTGCCAACCACAAGCTAACTAAGTCAAGGCAAACTCTTGTTTTTCGTTTACAGTTCCAACGCACATAGTTACAAGCCCCATTGTTGAACAACCACTGGGATTCAACGATGGCTTCGACAAGTGTTAGCTACAAGCTATCTTATCATACCGAACTTTTGGATACATCGTATGTAAATGACAAATGCTAAACACGGATACCAACGATATTCGTGAAAAATCAGAACCATGACCCCGGCACTTCCAGTACTACGCAACTGTGCAGATCAGTGTAGGTTAGGTACTAGACGCATACCGTTGAAGTAGTACTTAACATGAACAAGTAGGTGAACAATAGGTACTTGTAGTTGACTCTTGACGACGCAGCCATCATATCGTAGCGTGCCACCTAACATAATAGTTTGCTTGATGTTGCCACCTGGATAGGCATTTCCTTGCAACTTGCTTGGTTTATTCTGTTGGCCTTGCATGTGAATATGTGTCTGTATCTAACATGACGCGGCATCTCATGGAGTACTAAGACAGGCGAACATAAAGCAGGGCATTCGACTTTACTACAGTATACATAGGTGTGAATCTTACAAATCAAGATGACGGAGGCCAACATCCTCGTCATCGACGGTGTGCTCGACTTCCTTTCTACGCCACCGCACTGAAATTTATGTGTTTGGACCAATAGTGGATGCTAACGAACGACATGTGACATGAGTAAGATATCCCCCTCTCCTAACACTCTCAAACAGGAGTGCAACAGCTTCATTTTACAAACAAATCTGCACTACATCACTTCTCTACAGAACCTCCCCACACACACACACACACGCACACACGCACACACGCACATGCACATACACCCACCCACCCAACCGCCCGCCCGCCCGCCCACCCGTTGCCCATGACTGAATTACAACAGTGGTGTGTTGCTGCCTTGCATGAGCACACTGAAAGGCAAGCACATGTCTGCATCTATATATATATATACATATACACGACATATTTCGACATACATACATGCTCCATTTCGTTGTGCGTCGTTGTAGTATGCCAGCCGATATCGTTCCACACTTTAGTTGCATCGTGCACACAATGCTTTGCAACGTGATTTTCATGATAGGGTCAACATTCTCAGAAAATGCCCGATGGTGACAATACGGCAGCACAAGTGCTCCCATGTGCTATTACACACAGATGTTGCATTGTTGCATCATACTGCACAAATGTATAACATGGCATGATTCCATCTTTTCAGTTCGCTATACAGTACTACGTGCTGCATGTAGCTCTATCTTCTTAGACAATGCTTTGACATGCCGTTTTTTGGAACGTCTTGGTCACTTTAGCTGTGCATTGTGTGAGGGCTCTATAATCTACATCTATGGCGACAATCAGAACGGCCCGTGAAGCCGAGTCAGCCGAGAGCCCACCACAACACGAAACAAAAGCTGCTAGGCCAAGAGCATGAACAAAGCTGAATGCCAAAAGAACGAGAAGCTGCAAGCCACACAGCCACTGACAAAGTGTGAAACAAACAGGTTGCCTGAACATAGCAATTCCTTAATTTTTCAGCATAACTACTATCAGCAGCAGTGGTGGCAGCATCTGCCAGGCTGCACTGAGCATGGACTCGAGACCATATGAACTTGGAAAGGGAGTGAATGTAGCAAAATCAGCAGCTGACTTTCCGTTCCCGAAGTGGTATTGCTCCACAATCCTGTCAACGTTGCAGGTCTCAGCGACGGCCGCCTACTGCCGCTCAGGCCACCATGCGCAATTAAAACACAACGAAAGCAGCCACCTCTGCCGCTCACGAATGCCGAAGCCTCAATGTCGGCATTTGACAGCACTTGTGCAGCTTATCTAACTCCGGGCCCAAATACATTTCCCGTCCCGTGATGCCCAGCATGAACTGACATGTTCGACACACTCAGCTGTCAGCAAGTGCAGCTGCAGTCGGACCATTCATTCCTGGCACGATTGTTCGGATGTTGCCTGTGGGGGAAACCGGAACGGTGATCTCAAGTGCAGCTTTCATCTCACAAGGCAGGACTAGCAGAGCAGGACAGCAGAAACACGGTCTGTGATGGCCAGGAACTATCCGAAACTATCCGTCAAAGTGCAGAGTGGCCAGGCAGAGAGCCGGCCATCCCGGTCCCCGCATACCGCACTGCCAACACCAGAACCTGCACGGGTGAGCTGAGACGAGAAGACGAGAAAGAACTGGCATGAAAGCACTGACCTGGCCAGTTATGCACCTACAGCCATGCCTTCACACACGTCCCACTCCTGGCCACGGCCTGAAACAGCCCAGTGAGGTCCAGAATCATTCAACTGAAGGGAGCAGCCAGTCTGCAGGTACTTTCTATAGAGGTGGGATGCAGGCATCATAGCTAAACAAAGGCAGGCTCAGAGCCAGGTATCAGCATCGGACACACGGTCCTTGCAACCAGACACAGGCATGAGCTGGCCCAAACTTGTCAATGTCATTAACCACCAAATCTCTAGACACTAGACGTTGCATTTCACTGCCGAGGCCTGTAGCTGGCCTGCCACAGGAATTTGCCTGCCTCAGTCGACACTTGAAAGGAGGTTGAGCTGTCTTGAGAACTATCAGCCCACGTGCATAGCAACACATGGAGCTAACTAGCAGTCATAGAAAACCGTGACTGTTTGAAGAATTGATATTTAATTCACCACCTGTTCTGTCGCTAACACTCTTGGCGAAGGCTTCTGCCAAGTGGCACTTGATGGCTTCGATGTCGAAACCTGAGTCGGACATTAACACGTGCTGTGGTACGGAGCAGCCTATTGCAAATTTTTTCGGCGGCATGTTGCTGGCATGCAGGGACAGGCGAGGTAAGTGCTTGGCTTGAAGCCATAGCCACAGGAAGCCGAACATTCGGACCACTGCTTCCATTCTGGCGGACGCGGGTCCGTGTAACTCTATTCTCTTTAGATCCCTCTGCAATATACAGGGGCAAGTTGGCTCAGTCATTCTATAGAGAAAATGGTCTATGAAATGGGATGCGCTACATCGGGATCGCGGGGGGGTTTCGCCGACGCAGGCATGGGATGACGATGAAATGGTCCGGGCTACATTAGCTGGACGACTCTGTGGATGCCAAGCGACACCCAAGCATCCCTATAGAATGGCCCGGGTAACCTTCGCCGCGCAACGCGAGAGATTGCATTGAAATGGCCTGGGTAACTTCCGGTCTTGGATGTTCGCCAGGGTTTAAGTATGGTATTTGCCCGAAAGCGAAAAACCGAAACAGTGGGATCAAACAAATTCCAGGAAAAACAAATGCTTTCGCGAGCGGTGAACAGTAACTGTTGCACACAGTCTCGCAGGCAGCGTAAGACCTCCGTAGTCTTGAACAAATCTCTGCAGGGAAAAAGCCGGAAACCCGCATGTTTGAGAAACGGCTGAGTCAGGGCCGAAGCCCTCAAGAGAAAAGAGCAGGAAACGTAGTGTGATCAACACCCGAACAACCTGCAGAACACGTAGCAGGATCCCACACAGGAGACATTCAGCAAACCTTAACCACGAAATGTACACGGTAGAGCTTCAAGCCAAATCGAAAACCTGAGCCCCGGGACGTACATGGTAAAGCCCAAAGTTTGAAATGTTTGAAAACTCAAAGCGCAAAGTCCCAACTAGACTGTCTCCTATAACCTGAACCTGTCGCAAGTAGGCTAAATAGGCCCTTAACCCCATCAAACTTAAAACCAAAGCCCCCAAGCTTGAACCCCAAAACCAACACCAAACCCTCAACCCTCAAACTTACTGTTAAGCCTATGGCAAACAAAAACCTAAAGATAAAACAATAGAGCCGCAAGGCCTAAAACTTGAAAGCCTGAGTCCGAATGAAACGCAAACATTACACCCGGAAGTCCCAGCTCTGTTCGTCCTCGGCGCAGCACCGGCTCCCTGGGCATCTGGGCGCCGGCGCTGGGTGTCGCATACTGTGGCCCCCACTATAAAGTTGATAAGGCACGACACCCAGCGCCGGTGCCCAGATGCCCAGGAGCCGGCGCTGCTCCGAGGACGAACACAGCGGTGCAATACGTATACGTTTTATGCGAATTCAAGCTTCATTACGCATTGCGACTCTATGGTTCAGGATTTGGGGTTTAGGGCGCACGTGTCAAGCTTTAGACTTTTCGGGTTTAACATGGTTTAACGCTTAGGTCTTAGGGTTCAAGTTTTGCTGTTTTTTGCGGTACGTTTCAAGTTAGAGGGCGCTGGGTTTTGGGGTTCAGGCTTACGGTATAAGCTTTAAACTTTTTAGGTTTTAGGATGTTTTAGGTTTATATTCGACGGTTAAGTTTTGTTAGGCGGCTCCGGGGTTCATGGTTTTGCGTCCACGGCTCACGTATCAAGCTAACTTTAGGCCTTTTTGGCGGTAAGCTTGGGTTTGATGCTTCAAGTTTGAAGGTTCCGGGTTTGGTTTTGTGTAAGCTCAAGCTTGGAGCCGTGGTTTTAAGTTTTAAGTTTTTCGGGATCAAGGGCTTGTAGGCGAAAGGTTCAGGTTATAGGCAACAAGGTGTAGGGTCTTACGCTATAGGTTTTACCATGTACGTTCCGGTGTTCAGGTTAATGTTGTTGGGTTCAGGGGGGGGCCGCCACTCATGGCGCGCATCCCACACTGCCTGGCCCTATAAAATGACCCGGGCTACCTCCCTGCCGCCGACCCGCAGAATCACTATGAAATGGCCCGGGCTACCTCTGCATCAGCAATCTTATGGCATGATGTTCCAAAGCCAAGTTCCTGTGACATGGCCCGGGCTAGACCCTCTATGAAATGACCGTAACCAATTCATAGATTTGTCAACATAGCCATTCCATAGGCTGATATCGAAGGGGGATCTCTTTAGAATATGTGCACACCATGCAAGGCCTGACCACCGGGCATCGGTGCAGCGCTCGAAGCATCGGTGCTGATTACACGGAGCTGCTTCAGACCTGCACAACAGGCTCGGTAACCGATAGAACGAGAGGGTGCTACGCGATGCCATGCATCTGCATAGCTACTGAACCGTCTCTCTGAAGGCCCCCTGGCTTGTCGACTGGGTCGCAGAGTTCTCCTCCACCTTTTGGGGAAACCTGCAAAAGCAGCGGGCGTGCACATGACATATCGGGATGTTGGGCCGTCCGGCCTGAACCTGTCGATTCCTCCGCTTCGTCCCACCTGAATCCCGTACCCAGCACGGGGCAGACTCAAACAAGCAGTTTTGGCACTTGCGAATGCTGAAACGGATTCGGAAAGCATGTCAGAATGCAGGACCATGGTATTGCCATGTAATGCCTCCACAGCTGCAGGAGCAGCCACTCCACGAATCCCACGGTCCCCACCTCAGAGAGCCCAGGCCTCTTGTATTAGAGATATGAAGCAGAGCATCTGGCGTACTTGTCACTACCTTTGCTGCTTCTGTCTCCCCCCCGAGGCTGCAGCTGGCAGTCTTGTTCGCCGCAGCCGGGTCCCCTTCGCACACGAGTTGTCTATGCAGGTTTTTGCTGTGCGCATCGAAGAGATTGCTTTGTTAAGCTGGAGACTTCTCAGCATACGCTCTCTCCTACGAGTACACATGAGAATGAGGACCAGGCGTGCAGGATACCACTTGCATCATGACGCCGCTGCACCCTCGACCTTGCTTGGACTTGCTCGTCCAAATCCAGAGTCAAATGATTCAGCCGTGCAGATGTGAGAAGAGACCTAATTCCTGCAACACACCAATGCATGCGCTTGAAAAGGCGTTGTCATGTTGGCTTTCTGTGCTGGCATCGCACCTCCCTCACCGGCACGTTGCAGCACCTCACAGGCTGCTAGGGCACAAGTTTTCTCACGAAACCCGCCCTACCCGAAAACGAATTGACTTCCGGTTCCCAACGTGACTTGCCAACCTCGCGCTCACGCTTCCTGACGCCATCTTCACACTGTGCTGTGCAGGCACTCCTGGCATGGGCAGAGACTGGCAGACTAGCAGAGTCTGTGTCTTAGGCCAGCCTTCGGGCATGCTGATGATTCTTGCAGTCGCTTATAGCACAGCGCGCCCTGCTGAGTGTAAGATCACGCCGGCCGCGCCACGAGCGCCACCTTGAGGCGGAGGAAGGCAGTGAATCCAACAGTTAACAACAGCTTAATTCCGAAATAATTGCCCGGCATCGGGCCGTCTTGGACCCCTTCTTGAACGCTGATTGCGCATCGTTGCGCTGCAGCGAGACAGCTAGATCGTGATTTAAATGCTGAGTGCACAACCGCGCACACAGGCAGGTAGGCCAAGAGTCAAAACCGAACCCGGTCTCAAATAGAGATTCAATTTATTTAAATTCTGGACTTATTGGTTTTCGCATGTTGAGGCGAATGCTTGAGAACAGCTACGAACATGTCTCGTAGTCATCGCGAACACCTGTTTCGCATGATGGATGCAGCATGCCAACCCTGCACTGGCTCTGGAAAAAGGGTGGTGTTTGCGCACTGCATGATGCGTCGGCCAGATCATCTCATGGTATGGTAACAAGACTTTTTCGTTGGTGTATAAGGCGTGGTTGGAAGCTGTGGGCAGTGTGCAAGAAACCGGAATCCAGGTGAACTGGCCGAGACCCCAGATTGTGGGAAGGGGTTGCGTTTACACAGCCGCAGGGGACAGACATTTCTGGCTGCTCTCGGACTGCACGGGGCAACGTAAGGGAGCCGATGGGCAACCCGGAGCTCGGAAGGCTTTCGAAGAGCTCACAAGTCGTCCGAGTCTAGCGCTTCAACGCTCGAATCGTTCACTCGTCGAGTGTCGGCGAAAGATGTGCCTTTTTGCGCGCGTCTGCGCAAGTTTGGCTGCTGAGCTACTGAAACGTCTAAACAGGACTCCGAGACAAAACCGCTCACAAGCCGCGTTGGTCATTGACATATCTTCAAGGTTGACGCACTGCGCTGAGGTTGGAACGGCGAGAGGATGCAGTCATTCTGATTGGAGTGGCACGACTGCCTTTCAGCAGAAGACAACTGTGACATTCTGGTGTTTAGCACTTTACCACTTGCCTGAAACCTTAAAGCAGGCTGCTGATGAACTCCCTAAGCCACTAAGCGCCTGGCGTGTTGCAACCCCGGATCTGCTTCATCTTCGACTGCGCGCACGTGCCTGAAAGGATAGCAGGGTCACGAGGCAAGGCAATTCGACATGGATATCCGAGCCTCCGCTGTGAGCAGGATGAATCCTCAGCTCATGCTACACAAACTGATGGCACTGGCTTCAAACCCGCACCGAAAGAGAGCAAGGAGCAACGTCGTTTGCAAGTGTGCTCTATCACGTTGTCTTTACGGGGATTTGGGCCTTATTTGGCCCTTATTTGGGCCTTACTCGTGCCTTCATTTGGGCCTTATTTGGGCCTTACTCGTGCCTTCTTTTGGGCCTTATTTGGGCTTTATACTTGGGTCTTCATTTGGGCTGGTTTGGGCATCCATGTCTGCCTGATTCGAGCCTTCATGTGATTCTTACTTGGGCCGAGTTTGGGCGCTTTCGGATTTAGGGACAAACCAGGGGCCGGAATAAGAACCAAATAGGGACCAAATGCGAACCAAATAGGGACAAAATAAGAACCAAATAGGGACCCAATAAGAACCGAATAGGGACCAAATAAGAATCAAATAGGGACCCAATAAGAACCGAATAGGGACCAAATAAGAACCAAATGGAAGACCCAAATAACAACCATATTGAGCCCCAACACAGGCCAAATACCCTCTAAAGAACCCTCCCCCACAACGTGCTAGAGACTAGCAGCAAGGTACAGTGCTATAACGAGCTCTTTCAACTTTCCCGTGACGTTGTTTGACCCGCGACTTAATCGCAAAGCAGAGTGAGACAATCGGGCTTGTGTCTTGCGGTTGGTTGATGGACATAGTATGGTATGGCATAGTCATCAAGCCGCTTTGAGGGAGGGATTGCCTTCAGTGCAGCCCTTGCGCGAAACAGACCTGAAGCTGAAACTCGGTGCTAACAGCTAAGATCAAGATCTCCTAGCCGTGGTCCATCGTGGTCCCATAAAAAAGGCACCTCTTACAATGCACCTCAGCACCACGCAATTTCCGATGTCGAACTTGCTGACCTCCGTCACAATGCTTGTCCTCAGAAGAGAAGCTTACCGTCTTTGAGCCCCTTGTAAAATCAGGAGTTTACGTAGCAACCTCATGCGTGACCGAGCTTCCAGGCCCAAACACCGTTGGGTGCTTCAAGGCTGCTTCCCATTTTTCGAAGACTCGAAACTGCTGCAGCCCGCATTTCGTTTCTGAGGCGAGTGCGCATGATGACCATTGCTCCCACTGCGATATGACCTCACAATTACAAGCCAGGCTCTGGGCAACGGGGCTGTAGGATAGGCTCCGTTGCTACCGGAGGTGTGACCTGCTTGCGGTGCAACCGCAAGCAGTGATTTTAAGGCCTGCGTCAACTTAAGGTTCCAAACCTTTGTCTGTTTTTCCCATCGAAAAGGCTTCTCGCCACTTCGCCATGGGTCAGGTGGGAACCGAGCCAGGAAAAGCAGTAACGGAAGCCAGGGCCGGAAGCTGTGACGGGAACCAGGAGGAACCAGGAAACTCCGTAACAGGAACCATCCACCTCGAGTAGAAAAACCGCGGGAGGCCTCTACCTGACCAGAAAGCGACAGGGAGACCTTCAAACCAAAACATCACAGAAATCCAACAACAAGCAACAACCCACAAGCTGAACCCCACACCGCCACTGGAACATTCCGGAAGATGAGAGATCTCGTTCAATGTTCTTGCTTTGGCACGGTTGACAGAAACCCAGAACCCTGCATATTTCTGCTACACTGCGGGCCGAGTTTCTGTTGCGAGTTTGCTGTTCCTCGAGCCCGGCTTCCTTTACATCAGTTCTCAAAACCTCACACCTTCGATTGGAAGGAGTGCGCCACTGCCAAGAGAGCCATGCCATTTTCCGGCTGACCTATCTCAAAAGCCGTCTACCAGCTGGGACTGCCGAAAGCTTCCAGGCTTCGGGCACAGTCAGAAGGACCGTGGCTGGTGCAACCCTCCATCCTGGCGACAGCCAGTTAATCAGACTGTATCAGTGGGCAGCCGTCTTCGCAACGCTTGCTTCACTCAGTGCTAGCAATGGTATCTAAACACAGGAAGCTTTCAGGCTGTGACTCGTGAGTCGTCCCACTGCAGCCGGCACCGTTGGAACCCGGTTGCTCAACCTGTGAAAGTGTCGAACACCACCAAGACTGTCTGTAAGCTTCGTGTACAGTACGCAGGCACGGCTAAATAAGGTGGTTTTGGTAATTTCCGATGGAGTGTTGGACATTCGTCACAAACAGCCACGACAAGCTTGCCTCACCTTAAGCCTCACCTTCAGCAGGCGGGCCCCACAGTCTGGAAAACATCTTGCAAACCAACACGGAATGCAACCCTTCTGAATGCAGGCTTCTCAGCCGAAGCTTGCTAAAGTCCCTTGCTCCGCATGCACCTATAACATAATTTGCCAGTTCGGACAAATCATATCTAGTCATTTGGGTGACGGAGATGTCACGGCAGTCACGGCACGGTACCGAAAAGCACTCGACACTTGACATGACTTTGGATGTCTCGTTCTTGATTGCTGCTAACTTCATTAGGAAGAGCTGCCCGTCGGTGGCGATCTCGTTGAAATGGGCGGTATCCATCACATCCAGCCTCAATCCAAAGCCACTAAACTTCACTAAACCACTGGTTAGTCTGGTCTATGCTTCCGAAGCAATCGCGCGGCAGCTCAGGCCGAGGCCCAGCTGGACCATGGGCTGAACTGACAAGCCCTTAGATATTGCTGACATTTGCCGCTATGAGCGCAGGTGGCCCGTCCTTCCAGCATGAACTAACGCCTCTCTACGCTGAAAGCATTAAGCAGGCTGCAGACCATTGCATGGCTGTTCGTTGCCTCGGTCAGCAGCATTGTCAGTGCCGGATTCACAACCTCTCGGTGCAGAGCAAACAAGGCGTGCTGGGTTACTCACATGGGTGTTCCTCGCGAGTGGATCCAACGCAAGGCTTCCTGGCATCGCTTCGCTTGCATCGCTCGCTTGAGCAGCTTTCTACCCATTTCCACCAGCGATGTCATGGTATTCACGTGTCGTTCTGACAGCCGTTTGTCTTCCTGTCTGTCGCTCGAGCTGCAGTGCAAAAGCATGGAATGACGTCGCCCACAGGTCACAGGCCGGGTAACCACATGACCCACACTAAAGCCAGCTCTAGTTCCGCACAAGCCGCCCTCCATTGGCTGAGAAGCGAATGATGCGGCGATCTCTGGTATGCCTTAGAGGCAATCCGAGTCTCGCCGGTGCTCACTTCGAGAGTTCAAGCCCGTGACCATCCCTGACCGCAGGTGCAACTGCAGGTCGTCCAGGCCTTGGCTGCTGACAGCTCATCTGCTCGCTTGCGGCTACGAGTATGTCACTCTGGGCATTCGACATTCCACTGGTTCATCTCGCAGTCGACGACATGGCCCTGAACAAACACGGCAATGATTGCAAGTGTGCAGGACATGAAACGACACAACTGGCGAACAGACTTCCAACGACTTCGGCAAACGTTAGTTTGAAACTGGAAAGGACGCAAACTCTAGGGACAGGAGAGATGCGTTGCTCAAACATGCTGGTCAAGCCTTCTTAGTTTTACACAAGCCTACATGAGCATGCTGAGGCTGAGTGTCCACTCGCAAGATCTCCCAAGCTGAGCCTGGCCACACGGCTGAACCTGCCGCACGTGTGCCAATGTCAGATGAAACCACAGTCGGCTCAGGAGAGAGAGTTCGCATTCCTGGAAGTCGCATTGAAAACCCATCCCCGCGCTGCAGGGCTGTATATCGGCTTTGCTCAAGTGGACCTCGCGCAGCGGGCCTTCCACGGAGCGCCTGCAAACATGAGCACAACTCCATTGGGAAACCGAGACGCGGACATATGCGGACGGCACTTGTGTGTGTGTGTGTGTGTGTGTTTCGTGTGTACCTGTCTGCATGTGTCGGCCTCTCTTGTGGGAGTGTTGGTATGTGGGATGGTGGGTGAGTGGTTGGTTAGTGTGTGCTTCAGACTCAACAGCACAAAGAAGCAAACACAGTTTTGTACACACAGTTCTTTGGCCGGTATGCATGTGTATGTACATATGTGTGTTCATGCTCATACTTACATCTCTTGCTATCAATGTATCTAGCATGCCTGCGTAGTTCGTGCACCTAACTACCTACCTGTTTGTGTGCGTGTGCATGTATCAGGGAGTGTGTAACATGAGAACGCATCAAGAATGATGTATAGTCAGTACATTCCCACAGCGTCATGCGAATCCAGCCGACGATTACATGCATGTGCATGCATGCGAAATACATGCAGTGGCATGGACAATTTCATGGAGGGATGAACAATTAGAAGACGGGCAGGTTCCCAAAGAGACCTGCAGTGTTACTTGCAGCGAGGAACGCCGGAGCGAGTGAGAGAAACAGTCATGCAGTCATGCATGTCCTAACATTGCATTTTGCAGAACGTCAGGTCACACGATCTTGCAATGCCGTGGTCGCACCCTCCGTGGGCCGCTTGCGTCGCCACTTCACGGTGGCGGTCCCTTCCAATTCGACCAAACTCGCCATGTACTGAAGACTCGCTATGCTACGGCTGTCCATAAGCAAGCATGCAAAACTGCTTAGCTAAGCTTACCTGACGACGAGATTCCCGTAGCGATATGCCATGGACGGTGGAGAGAAATGGCAGGAATGCAGTCAGCAGACAGGTTCCTCAGCCTGAAGGTTTTAAGGGACTTAGTAGCAGTGGAGACCGGCACTACTCTCAGGCTGCAGCCTCTGGCCGGAATCGCACAAGCCCCACCTCAGCAGTTCTCCGAATTCCAACGGCGATGCCGCGAACAATGATCCTGCAAACTGAAATGTTTTTAAATACTGCAATGGCCCGGACACCGTAATGCACCATTGGAACTCCAACTGTCTCCAAGCAGAGTGCACTGTTTGAATGCCTTACTAGACCATTTCTGGCTTCTCCTCTTGGTGTTGAGGATGTGGAACGCATGCTTAACCCAACCAGTCAGCCAACGCTTGCCACTTTTGTCTGTAGGCCTTCTGGTGACCGATGCCAACCGAAAAGCTTGGAATGAGTTGTGCTTCGCAGCGCACCGCTTTTCGCACAAGCTCTGGAACGCAGACTCGAGACTAGGAAAGAATGCAGAAACCGTCGTCACACCAGTAGTCACACCTGCTTGGGGTTTCACTTCATCTCGATCCTCAGGCCAAGGGAAAAATGCTGACCACCACACTACTCGGATGGTGTTTTGTTGACGGCGATTGTATGCGGATGTTCGTTGTCAGCATACAAGTGACAAGTTTCTTTGCCGTCGTCACACCAGTAGTCACGGTTGATGGCGTGTGGATGTATGTGGTCAGGATACAAGTGGCACGCCATCCAAGACTTTTTGAATCGAGTCGGTCCTAAACGCCATAATTACTTGCTGTGCTCACGACCAACCCACTACAACCAGGACTGCGGCTGCTGCTGCGGTGACGACGGCTACGGGTCGTCGTCGTCGTCGTGGTGGTGGTAGCAATAGCAGTAAGGGTAGCAGCAGCAGCAGTAAGAGCAGCAGAAAAAGTAGCAGCAGTACGAGTAGCAGTAGGACTAGGAGTATGTAGGAGTAGGAGTAGCAGTATCCGCAGTAGTGATAGCAGACCAGGGAGTAGTAGTAGTAGTAGTAGTAGTAGTAGTAGGAGTAGCAGTATCAGCAGTATTGATAGCAGACCAGGTAGTAGTAGTAGTAGTAGTAGTAGTAGTAGTAGTATTGCAGCAGCAGCAGCAGCAGCAGCAGTAGTAGTAGTAGTAGTAATAGTAGCAGGCACGCGTGAAAACCATTTCGCTCCACAGGAGCACCCCTCCAAGGGAGCATTCTGTCACTTCCGCACGTGAGGCCATACAGCGCTGATATATGTACGCGATTGGTGTCACGAGCAGGGCTTTCGAACTCGGATTCCTGAAAGTTTGAACCTATCAGACGTACATCAAACTTGTGGAGTTTAAAACCTTGGAATTTTGGACATGGAAAAATTGAAGTTCGAAATCTTCGAGTCCGAAAGCAAACGCCAGTTTGTTGTTTGAGCGTTTGAACGGGAATCCAATGTGAAAGTTTGAAGCGCGCTTCGCAGTCTCGAACTTAAAAATTCGAGAAGTCGAACGATGTATAAAATAATGGCTTGAGCTCGTTGAAAACTGAGAGTTCGAGCGCTTCGAAATTGAAATTTCGGAGCACGAAATGTTTCACTATGTTTCACTGAAGCATTGAATTGCTGAAAGCTTGATGGTGAACTCGGGCGATTGGAGAGGTGTTGGGTTTGTAAACCTGCGTGTGTAGAACTTGCGGTTTAAGGTCCATGTCTTGAGTGTGGCAAGTGGAACTTAGACTTTACACTGAGGGGTGTGAGAATAACCTGTACCCTCAACACCATCTTGCTTGAAGCGAGGCTATATTTGCCTTCAATCTATTTCGGAGCAAGATTAAAATATGGAACCAACCGTCATCGCTTGGTGTGGGGCAGGTTCAAGATACGCAAGGATTTGGGATCAACCGCCATCACCTAGTGGGAGGCAGGATTGTTAAGATATGAGATCAATGCACTCGCCTAATGAGGCATTGATATATGGGATCAACTGCACTCACCCAAAAAGGCTGAGGGTGAGGGGGCAGGCTTAAGATATGTAAGATATGTAGTTCCTTGCTCTCGCCAAGCATAGTGCACAAAACTTTCATCCTGCTGATGCTACACGAGTAGGGACACCTGCTAAACTGTCTGCCACGGGCATCTGAGTTGAAACCAATTGGTCCCCCAGACAGGCGTGCCCTTCTAAGAAAACGAGTACAGAAGGTAGCATCCGTTTTGGTCACAGAAGTGACTCGCCACAACTATCGAAGTTGTAACTCATGTTGCGCCAGGACGCAAGTTCGTCGCATCGAGCAGTTCTGTTAACATATACTTGTAAATCCCTGCCCCCCTAGACTCCTTCATGAGATCTGTTGAGCGTCAGCAATTCTTCGTTTGAACCAAAAGGTAATACATGTTTATTCCAGTGTAGAAATTCTTCCGCGGGCCAGGCCACGTAAAATGCACTTGCTTGCACTCCGAATCCTCCGCCAAGCTAAGACATGATAATGCGACAAAACTTTTATCCTGTTGATGATCACGGAGACAAAGAACGCGAGTAGGGACACCTGCTAAACTGTCTTGACTGCTCTGCCATGGGCATCTGAGTTAGAACCAGTTGGTCGGCGTGCCCTTCTGAAAAACATATCATGTTCAGGAGTCTTGCGGAGTAGCGGAGTGCTTGAAAGTGACGAATTCCTTAGGCCGGCTAGCGGAGTAATTACTACACCGTTTTTTAACTTGTAATAGTTATATCATTGCGGAGGAGGCCCAAAGGCACTTTTGTGTCCAGGAGTCCAAGGGGAAGAGGGTAGGGGCATGGATCGACTTCGTTGTTGAAGCTAGTGGGTCGAACTATCGGCCCCGGCGCAGTATCGACTTATTCCCGATGAATCAACCGATTTCCTTCCAAACAGCTTGCAAACAAAGCCAGGAAACGATCCAGTTCCAGCGACAGCTCTTGCAGCCCGATTGCTGGAGCTTGCACATCACTTGACAAAAACGACATGCAGTTTGACCTCCTCGCGATGCATCCGCGGTTCCCACGCAATGTCTGTCGACTCATCCGACTTTGCCGGTGGGAAATGCACCGAAACGTGGCTACCTACCTAAATACTTCAAGCACTGCGAATTATGATCGCTGGTCGTTAAGTCTCTTTCGTTATGTTGCGGCTTCGTCTCTCCTTGCCTTATTGCCGTCGAATTCCATGCATTCGTGGTCTTGCTTCTCGGTTTGAATCAGTAACGCAGTATGGCTATGTTCTAGCGGCCAGCGACAAGGTTGCTTCCACATCTATCTTGTTGCAACTCCAGCCAACGAGAAGCTTCATACGGACAAGTGGACACTGAGTCGAAGTAGAGTCGCAGAAGCTGCAGTAGAGCATGTCTTCTGCTATCCCAGAAAAGTTTTAGACAATGCATTGGATCTATTTCGGCGCACGGTGTGTGGCGGACCTCGTCGCAGCGAAAGTAGAGGCTGAGCTTGCGGCTCAGACCAAGAGCCGAACATCGCATCCTGTTCAGGCTTCCGTGAGCCTCGCGACGGTGTGCGCCCCAAAATCCACAGCGAAGCCCGAAGCAATTGACGCGACGACTCGTTTGCATGTATCGATGCCATTAGCACCTTTTCCGCAGAACTTGCAAAGACTAGATATGTGCATGTACCGACTCCGCTTAGCATGGATGTGAAGTTCTGGTTGTTCTAGCTCAAAAAATCGCCAGCACACGCCGGCAAAAGTCTGAAGCTATATCCCACAAGAAACAAAGCGCAATCACAGTCGCAGAGGTCAGACGTTTCTGCGGCCCCCACACTCTGTTTTGAAGCACGGCTTCGTGTCTTCCTGCAACTGTGATGCGCTGCGACTCAGCAACTCACATCTTCGCCGACGTCCTGAACTCCGCTGCAAGGTCGTCCACACTCGTTGTTCGGCTGGGCAAGTGCCCTGAGAGCACTGAAAAGAACAAGACAACACAAACCTAAGCGCCACTCCTGGACTAGTCCGCTCTAGGCAGCTGGCCTATGACGAAAGCACAGGCCAGTACATCCTGCAAGTGCGTTAGCAGGTTGCAGGTCCAGAGCGGGCGCAAAGCACTAAGTACACGAGCCAGCTGTCCGCCGGCATCGTACCATTTGCTCCACTGAGCGAACCTCAACGGATATGCTCAAGGCTTGTTCGGCTCGCACACTACATCGCTGCACCCCAATCACATCTCCGCAACTCATTCAACTTGGGTTTGGGCTCGCAGTTCTGAGGAACGCAATGATTGCATGTCGGCATGTCTCTGCATTCTTGCCTGAAGTGGGGCCACGGGAACGACCGCAGTTCTGACGAATGCGGGCACAAACATGCTTCAAGTGCACTGCATTTAACACCCCTTCTGGAAGGCTTGCCACTCCACTTCCGTCCCCGAGCACGATCGGGAGCCCGCCACGAGAAATGCCTTCTCCTGTGGCTAAAGACAAGATGCGGCCTTGACAGCACATGATGCTGAACCCAGCCCCAATTGGAATACTTCGAAAAGGCAGGCGTGACGCACAGTCATTGCATCGTCAGCCGCAACACAGTCCCGCACAGGATCGAACCCGCGACCATACTTACGCTGACGGAGCGCAGTGTGACAAAGTGTGAATATGCTGATCTCAGGAGACAAGGGCAAAACTGCCAACACAGGCTGCAGGTAGCTTTTCTCCGCTGTCCAGCACCAGAACCGGCTCGCAAGGCATTTGAGTGCATGTTGGAGCATAATCTGGGTGTCGAATCGTCCATGTCGATCGAGGTGCTTGCGCCTTTGGGTTGGAGGTCCTGCAGGCGGCGCTGCTGAGAAGCCCCAGGGATGAGTTGACCAGCTCACAGTGCCCCAAGCCGGAAAAGCAAGGAGCTCCGGAAGCTTTCGGTCTGTCCCTCTAGGGTCTAAGCCTAAGAGATCTTGCTGCTGGCCGGTTTCATGCAAGCAAGCTCAGAACACATGCATAATTTGTTATTGTTGCTCCCCATCTGGTTAGTCAGTCGAGACCCTTAAACACTACAAAACTGCTTAGTGCGCTTCATCACTTCTGAAAGGCAAAGGGCACCTGAAGGCCAAACATCGGTGCCACCAGCACTTCTCCTCTAATAAACGGGTCGAAACGCTTAGCAGCATCGGGTTAAGGGTTTAGGGTCGGATTTAGAGCTCCAGGTGCAGGGCTTTCAGGCTGCACAGGGCTCGTGCAGGGCAGAGCCCTAAAGCGCGAACCCTAAACATGGACCAATGGAGTCCTGGGTTTGGTTCAAGGTCTCCGGCATCGACTGGATTCAGCCGTCCTTGAGTCAGCAGGTAGCAGGCAGCGGCAACGGCAGCAGCAGTCCAACGGTCCAGAATCAGGCGCAAGTGACTGCCTCTGAAGGTTCGTATTAAAGCTGCATTACTGCCGAGGTACTGCGCAAAGTGCTCCAAAGCTCAACCTCTCCCGTCCTCAAAGAGGTTCCCCATCAGATCATCACTCCGCAGACTTCCACGAACCACTGCTTGAAGAGCGGCCTTCCATGAGTCTGATACAGGCTAGGCGCCTGTAGATGATCCGTGACGGCACAAACTGGCAGGCCTATGAGCTTCGGTGATGGCAAGGTCCTCGAAAAGCAACGGATCCAACACTTTCTGCTTGGTAGCTTTGTCCTCGGCTCTGGCGGGACACCATCCTTACAGCTGTACTCACCTGTCTAGACGGCTCATGCAACACAATCTGCAGAAAAATGAATGGGTCAAGACATTGTCTTTGCATTGAGTGGAGCTACGAATAGCTTGTGCCAGGCAGAAAGACATGTTACCCAACTGGCTAAGCAGCATGCCAGAATGTGCACCTGCCCCATTAACAATTACATGTCTGAGCACGTCCGAGAATCCACCGAAGTGTAGGTCTGAGCGATCTGTGCAACTGTGTCATAGCCTCGGATCTTTGCAGCACGAACAGATAGGTGGCGCTCACGAAGAAAACATGTTGGAGGGAGGTCGCTCTTCCAAGAGATTCGTTATATTATATCGTTCATCTCTTGCAGATGAGAAGCTTTCTTGCACAGTCGGCAAGTAACTCAGCAATTCGCCAGAAGCGTCAATCCACACCTTCCCATCACGTCCCATCACTGGCGAATCGCTTCGAACTTCTAGTGATTTCATGCTCGTCACTGGAATGAGGATCGCTGGTTCTAGCCCATGCAAGGTGTCCGAGCAATCCAGCGATCCTCCCCAACAGCCCCAAGCCGAAACCTCTGGAGCTTTGCCACAACTTCCAACGCAGCAATTGCCGAAGCCGTGAACATCACATAATCTGCTGCAAGCTGCCAGCCAGTCTTCAAACGGCATCTCTCGAAGATCTGCAGGTCGTTCCCACGATCTCTCCTGTTGCTTTGGACAGAAGCCCAATCTATCGAGCATCCTTGCATCCAACGACTGCATACAGACCTGCACATAACTCGCACCGGCAGGGGCGAAACCACAAGGGACCGATTGAAATGACGGTGCTGGGCTGCCTGGCCCATTGATTCAATTTAGTTCGTGCTCCGTCTGTCCGTTAAAACCCCTTCGAATATCAAAGAAACAAGTCGTGATTACTCTGAACGAAAAAACGCATGCTGACAACATTATCGGTGCAAGCTATTCTGCTGGTAGTTCCACCAAACATACCTCAAGCACCCGCACTACTTGTACAACCGTCTTTCATCGCTCCCACAGGCAACGTTCGCAGCTGCTTATACGCGTAACGCTACGGCCCCAACACTGCCCAAAAACACAAGACGACGAGGCTCTTTCGGAAGGTCGGTCTGCGAGGCGGGAAGGATGGGCTCGGAGGGCGGCCGAAGAAAGCCTCCACACGCTCTACTTTCTTTCGAAACAGATCCAGCGATGAAGGTTCCACCTGCACCGGCTTCGGCTGGCATCGGAAAAACCTCAGACAAGGATGTTGATGGAAAGTCACCCGACGGCAGCTACTTTATCGAGACGAAAGAGTTGATGGAGCTGCCGGGGGTGCTATCGGCTCTAGCGAGCGTCGCCAATGCTACTGCAGAATGGGGCACGTGACTGCTGAACAAATCCGTCGAGCTCTCTTTGCAAATGATGCCCACAAAGTTGTGACAGCCACAGCCATCCGAAGCGTCGTAGGTCCCGCGCGACGTCGGCGACGCGTTCATGATCCTGAAACCATCGAAGGAATTCAGCCTGAAGCCTGAGCAGCCACAGACAGCCGTTCCAGACAGGTCGACACTCGACAAATCTCAACTGTCAAGCACACGTGCAACAGGGCATAACAGGGCAGCAATACAACGAGAGAGAGAGGGAGTGTGGCGCAGAATGTGGCCGGTGACGTTTTGCTCAGACGGCTTTGAGTCATCAATCTAGTCCGTCAATTTGAAGGTCACGCCACCCGTATTTGCAGGCTTCTGACACGTGCTACAAATTGTGTGGCTCTGTGCGACATGAACGCTTGGTAAGTATCTCTCTGTCGATCTTGATGGTAAATAAATAGCCAAGGTTCACTGTGTCGGCAATACCCAATTCTTGGAAGACATGAGCGCCTTGGCAGTTGCAAGAGAACCCGATTGTATAGACACCTTCTAACTGTCCGCTTGTGTGAAGAAGTCGTCGCTCGTGTTTTCACAGGACAAAATGTAGGATCATACTAGGGCGGGGCATGGTACAGCTCTCAAGGTGACGCGCACCTAGCCGCGTGTGAAACTGCTGTTATCGATTTCTGAGCTGCGTACCTCTTCACGTCCTGAAGGCCTATCCGTAGTTTAAAGCATCACCGTCAGCCAGTCGCATTGGCAGCTTTGCTGCATGTGGCTCTGCTGCCCGAGGCACTCAAGTTTCGTGTCCCGTCGCTGCTTCGGAGCACAGATGCCTAGTCGGAAGCAAACATGTTCTCGTCCCGGCTCTTGGCTGCAGTCTGCTCAGCTTTTGCTCGTCGTGCATGCTGCTGAATGATACATGGACACGGCCTATGTTCCCTGTTGACGAAAGCTAGGCCCACGCTCGATTCGCGATGCCCAACTGCTCATTCGTGCGGACCCGACACATCTTGCAACTTGCCTCCAACGTCTTCAAACCAAGTGCGATCACTAAGTAGCACCTTCAAGTCTGCAGCACTGTCGTCTCCGAAAGTGCCTGGACAAACTGCGCCATGTCGCCAAAACCTGCCAGTCACTTGAACTATTCCAATCGACAAAAACTTAGAGGCGCTCTGGGCACCCCGCGCTCCATCAGAAGCTTCTCTAGCCCCACAGCACGCTCGCCAGGGTCCTCAGATTAGACTTCGATGCCGCTGATTATCCTGCTTGGCTGCGCATTGCCTTTGGGCCCTAGACGTTCAATGAAATGGAGCCGAAGATGCTACGTCCAGCAGAAAGGCACGAAAGGGCCTGCTCTCTGCACATCATCTACTATCTACTCCACACAATCTAAAATTGCCAGAACCGGACAAAGCTCTCCCAACATCCGTGCACCTGGTTGCCTCAAGCACGCCCCTGGGAGTGTCCAATGTCAGACAGCCTGAGCATGTCACCCCGAAACCAGCGTTGTGCCATGTGCGGCGGGACACGAAGATGGCTTTTTCTTGCGCGTGGCCTCGTTTTGGCCACAGACTGTGGACGATCAAGAATCGCCGGAAGCGCTCGACCTCGATGTGGCGCCAAACATGGAGTCTGAAAGATGTCTTGGACAGTCCGACAGATTACACAGTATTTGTGGGAGGTTAATTTTGCTCTGCTGCGAAACGCTCCTCCATGTCCTTCGTCCTCAACCCTGAAAGACGTGCGAGTTGTTCGGACTCTGCCTTGCAGGCAACAGCGCGCTCACAGCATCTCACCCAGCCCTTCTAAAACATAGCTTCAACTTGGTTGCCTTCAGTGCCGCCAGCTCGCTGACCTCGCTGACTGCCTGTTTCTGACGGCCCCAACAGCGGCAGGAAGCCACCCAGCCCTGCAGTGTCTCGGAAGGCTTCGGCACTTCGATTGCCGCTGTGGGGCCCAGCCTTGTTGTCGCGCGAGTCGGGCTCATGTTTCACCTCACGATGAGTTCATTTGTCACCTTCTTGTAGCTGCGAGTTGCGTTGCAGATCATAGAGTGGATGCTCAGTCGCACACTTCAAGCACCTCCTTGGTGCACACGAAAGCTTCATACTGCTTAGGCCCTGCTGCATGCAGATCTGTTTTACACAAAATATGTGTGCGAGATAACAAAATATGTATATGTATATATACATGCATGTATGTATGTGTGTATGTATGTATGTATGTATGCATTTATGCATGTATGCATGTATGCATGTATGCATGTATGCATGTATGCATATATGCATGTATGGGTATGTAGGTAGGTAGGTAGGTAGGTAGGTAGGTAGGTAGGTAGGCAGGCAGGCAGGCAGGCAGGCAGGCAGGTAGGTACACATGCATGTCTGCATGCATGCACGTATTTGCAGACACACATATGGTT
>CAJNDV010016858.1:0-13892 GCA_905221635.1 Symbiodinium sp. CCMP2456 | reverse complement strand
TAGGTAGGTAGGTAGGTAGGTATCATTTGGCCGGCAAGACATTGCGCCAAGGAGCCAAAACATAGTCAGAATGGGCGTGCAGATGCCAGAGGAGGCGAGGTGCGCCCGGCAACATGACACCGACACTGAGCAGCTGGCAGCCTGCAGGTGAAAGCGGCTCTATCGTGAGCCGTGCAAATTCCAGAGACGTCCCAGCATGATAAGCTTTACTGAGGAAATACTTTGTGGGCCACTACGTAGTCCATCTGCAAACCGAACCGTCGCAGCAGCCGTACACCTAGCTTCTCTCACATCAGCTGTTTTTATGTACGACTGCAAGGGGCACCAGTCAATCTCTGGTACCTTGGCTGAGCAGATGCAGATCTTCAGCTCGTCTGAAATCCTCCAGCTGGGCTTCCCCACCTGTCGAGTCTTCACGGAATGCCATTGCAGAGCAAACCATTGAAAGCACCTCCGTGCAGAACAAGCAGATCGACGCACCCAGCGCCACGACGCTGCAGGACCTGCTCACACGTAGCTGAATTTCACCTCTCTCTGGGCCAGCATATCTCTTGAGGGCTGGTTTACTCTTATCTTCCATCCAACTGCAGGTAGGCATGCGAGTATTGCCTTTGCAACTTGGGCCGGGCTGAACATGCAGCAAGCCAGCGGTTCACGTCTAGAGTTTGGCTGCCTGCTGCAAAGTGAGTGGAAGCCTACCGGGTGTTGCCACAGCAGATATGCCCCGAGAGGAGTATCGAATCTTCACTTTCAAGTCTTTCACTGTCCTTCCAATGTCCATGTGTTTGTACATGTCGCACAGTATCACGAGCGCGTCGCTGACCAGGTATTGAGGGTACTCGGCTGCTAGCTTAGGTGCAATACTGGCCTTCACTGTTATGCGACTCTGCCCAGTAAGCGGATTGAGCAAGTGCATTCATTGTATTGAGGGTGGAGCTTTCCACAGCAGCCATGACAGCCATATATTCAATGACTTAATTCCCCGCACTGCCTTGCCTTGGCTGCGGTGGGGGGGGGGTTCAGGGTTCGCAGCATCGCAGGATCTGTTTCAACTCTTGCTCACATCATGCCGTGCGTTGTGCTGTTGCGCCTTGAACACACGGTGCTCTGATGGGAATGTGGTCCGAACGCTTTGACTTTGACCTGTTAAGTTTCTTTGTCTTTCCTACTTCGGAGAACACACCAGCAGAAAGAGGAAATCGCAGGATAAGAAGTTAAAGAAAACCACTACCCTGAGCGCGTCCGGCTTCGTACACTCATCTCCCTTCTGGGTTCCCTCCCTCTTCCGCCGCCCTCGCCCCGTATTGCCGAGCTAGCACTAGAATCACTTGAAGTACTCTAGTTGCCGGGGAGGCGTCATCCGCAAGCCCAAAACAGTAAGCGCGTGCCTTCTCCATGAGATATTCGGCTGGCCCCATGTGCACCTGGCCGACTCACTCCTTGTGCAAGCCTGTGCAAGCAGCACCGAAGCCTACCAAGCTGGTGTGACCTCCAGATTAGGTGCCCATGCAGCAGCGCAGCGCCGTAGGCCCGCAGCAACGATCGCCGAGTCTTCTAGACCTCGAAAGCTGAGAAGTGGCGGTGGTGCATTGCTTGGTGTCACATTCACATAGTTTCCAAAATCCGAGTGGCACCACACAGGGCACCTGACTGCCATCGCCAAGGCCAGCGCATCTTCTCCTCCTTCCACTTCGTGCTTTACAAGGTGTAGCCCGTCAAGATAAGGCCAAAGTACAGCGGAATTTGAAAAAACTGCACTTCGACGTGCCACCGAGAGTCCCGGCCTCGGATATCTAAGGCGAACTGTGGCGACACTGTGAAGCGTGCCAACTGTGCCTCAGCTTCTCTGATGCTCTCAGGCTGTTGGGAGGCCATCGTGCAAACGTGCAGTGAGCTCCAACGCAATGTAAGACCGACCTTACTTTGGTGGCAGGAAGAAGGAGACATGGATATTGTTTTGCTCAACTCTCTCGGCACAGGTCGGTCCCGACGCTGCAACGAGGGTAGCCGGGTAGCCCTCCATGGAGACAAACAACGAGCAGCGACAATGTAAAGTGAGACAGAGCAAAAGACTTATCGAGAGATGGAGAATTTGCATTGTTGAAAAATTGGTCTAGACCAGAACACGATGGATAGAGAGACGAAGTGATTGATGGACCTAAACGGCCTAAAGTTGACGCCCGAGACTTGCAACCAACATGCGCCCCGACCCGCAGCTAGCATCGATGGAGCACCAGTTCCCGCTTCAGCACCACGCAGCAGGCCGGCCTGTGACCCCGATGTTTTGGAATATCTGGATATGTCGTGCGTGGCGGCAGGCAGCTGTGGACCGGGCCAGTCGCTGCAACTGCTCCGAGACCTCCAGCTGAGGCGTCGCGGGCAGGCCGTAGCTCTCCTTATGTTCTGAGACCCACGGTTCGTCCACGAAGCCACGAAGACCACACAAGGCCTGCATCCGAACGCCGTGGCATGTTGCAGCGCATCGTCGCACTGCAGAGGCAAACGGCTCCGGGAGGTCCTGCCCAACCCGAACAGCGTATTCCGCCGACAGGGCTGGACTCTGCAGGCTGTTCTCCCAATCAGGGGCCTCCGCAAGCCGGTCCCAAAGCCGCGCTGCGAGGCTTGCATCCGACCTGTGATTGCCGTTGCACTGACCATCACGCTCTGGCTTTGGGCCACTTCGGGCCTCTCTGCCGTCGCGAGCAGGACCGACCAGGTTGTCATGTCCGTCCTCTGGCAGCACAGCTGACCTTGGACCCCGTGCACGTCTACTTGTTTGGCGTAGCAAAGGATGGTCGAGGCCGTGACAAGCATCTGTCACTCTTCCAGCTTTGCAGAAGAGGCGAACTGCCACCACCAGCTCCTGCGACCCCGAGGCCAGCACCATAGGCTGTGGAGAAACCTTCGAGCACAAGCTACCTGCCCAGGCTGCAACGCCTTCGTCGACAGCTCAGACAGCCCACCTGGACATCAGACGATGCAGAAAGCAGGCTGTCTCAGGCCAGCGAGGCTGCTGCAAGCCTGATCAAAGGCTTGTGACAAACTGGACAAGCCATGGCACGTTCCAGGACTGACGTCAGTTCTTCCTGCATGCTAAATCACGGTGTGGCATAAAGATCTAGCAAGACCGTCACTTGCATGCACGGCTGGTCCAGCACATGGGCTGGTCCTGGTGCTCCAAGGTCGCCGAAGCTATATCCGATTCCTGGCGCTGCGCCATGTCAAGAGTGCCTCAGCGGACTTGTCACGACGGCGAGGGAGTACTTTCCACGACATGCAACTCAAGAAGCACCGACATCGCCTCGATGGTCGCATAACACAACAAACGCCGAGAGCAGATTGATCAGGGAGCGGGTCTCTAACTCTGAGATCCTCCAGACACGAACAGCTCGTTTCTGGAAATGGCCATGTTCGCAGTCAACCGTCCCAGCAGCCACCTGTGCGATGCGACTTGGGCCATGTCCTCAGCCATCAATTCTAGAGCTCAGTACTGGCAATACCAATGAATGCCTGAGTCATCTGCACGAGATGATGCATGTGAAATGGGAACGTGGGGCATATGTGATAGAGTACACACACTGAAAGAACATTACTTGCTCTGCAGACAGAGACGCACCGATGAGCTCCTCATCCTCCCAGCCAATTTTCGCAAATCCCCAACAAACCGCACCTGTCATCCAAAACGCAACGTCAGCGCACGTCTGCCAAGTTCGACTCGCAATACAAATTTCAAAGCTGACAATAGCATGCGCATGGCACACAGCTCGTCGGGTCGATAACGCCACAGCCTGCCACCCTTGCACTCCTCGGGTTGGACTTGACAAGTGGACAATGTACGCTGGCATCCCGGATAAGCTTCTCTGCATGCCAATGCGGCCCAAGCACACGAGCCACAGCTTGCCAAGCCGATGCATCGGCGATGTCCAGCGTAGCATACGCCCATGCGAAGTTTGCCACATACTGGGCCTCCACGACATCTGAGTCTACTGACCCACTGCACCAAACCCTCTGAAAAAGTGATTTAGGTCACCTGCCTCAAACACGCTCGCATGCTGCGCCATGAAATCCTTGCATGAGCGTGCTGAACTGCAGATCTTGCAGGCATTGCTTCTGGGCCGATACACTGCGCCTGCGTGCCCTCCGTTAAGTCGAGCGACGGAGAGCTCTGAAAACAAGGGCTCGTGGGCCACCCGTGCCACTGCAAAGGCCCACGCCAGCTGGGCGGCCTCTGTGCAGGCTCTCGAGATTAAAATGCGTGAGTTCAAAGTGCGTCCCATGTCTGACTATCATCCACGTCTCCTCGATCCATGATGATCGTACTTTGGTAAGTAATGAGCACTGTTGTCAACCCTGCTCGGAACTCGAGGCTGAGCCTATGGGCTCGAAATCCTGGTTCATCTCTCTTCTGGCTCTTGTCAGTTGAGAAGTTTGTTTCGGGCAGTGTCTTCTTGACACCAGCAGTCTGGCGAGAAACGTGCCATCTGAGCCCGGCTTGTGTTCTGTCCCTTGGTTCCAGCTCTTGAAGGTGTTGTTTCGCAGCTTTTGTTGCCACCACGCTGGCCGATCTGCTGCTGCAGTCTTCGCATCTCCCTTGCAGATTTGCAGGCGGCCGTTTTCGTTGTTATCCTGCTCGAAACGAAACCTTATCTCGGCTTGCGGTTATGACACAAGCCGAACAGCTATGGCAGCTGTGGCGGGCTGCTCAGGTGATCTCGAATGCTACTGCCGCTTGAGCTACTTCGAACCGATACTGCACTGAGACGTGGACCATCTCAGCTGAGTAGCGCTTCACAAAACCGCAGGAAACCTCGTCAGCGCTGATAACATGAATGCTGCTTGCATAGACGCATTTGTGGAAACACGAAAAATGCCATTTTCGACACATGGCACGGTGCAGCATGCAAGCCACTCGCAAAACATGGCTTCTGTTCCGACTCGAGGGCGCTGCTCTCATCGAAGTCGTCGGGCGTGCTTTCTGAACCGGCTATACTGTAGAGTATATAGCGACGGAATGACAGTCAGAACGTCATGCTGATGTCAATTCTCAGCCTGCGTTCTGTCGCAAAGGCTTCTCCTGTAAGGCGGCGACGATGCACACCGGACGAAGGTCCACGAAGGAGCAATGGGATGAAGTGCGAATATGGTGGAGCTCATCCACGGTCACTGCTGCAACATGGTTTGCTGCTGTGGCACACTCGGGTCAGCTCTACACAGTGGCGGCCCAATGCCTCAGAAATATGTATCGAGTCCGGGTCCAGGAAGTGACCTTCAAAATGGGGGAAAGTGTACCACTTGAACCTTTTGCCCTGGCCGATGGAGTCGATAGTAGCAAAAATGCCACGTACAGTTCCAAGCTTGTTCCGACAGAGGCGAATATCTGATGCCCAGAGATCGGTAGTGCCGTGAGTCTTACCTACCGATCCCTCAAATGTGATGACACCGGATGACACTGTCCTGCGATGAGTTGGGACGAGCTGCAGCTGCGAGCGTGTCATGTTCCAGTCCCCGTCCAGGCTCGTGTGGCGAATCGCGTACATGACTACGATGCAATTGTCATCCACTGAGACCTGCTTGGCAAATATCTCAAAAGGTGGAACCTCGCTGCCAAGGCGGTATAGCTCTGCAGATATAACCTGAGACCACTGTGGCTTCTGCCGATTCGTCGCTCCACTTTGGCGCTGGAAGTCTGCTGCAGAGACCCGCCAGTGCATTGTGGGGGGAACAAGGAACGGCATAACGCTCTGCGCCAGAACACTGGACGGCAGCACGCAGTCTGAGCACCGCTTCCCCATGTCTGCAGCAAGCCAGACAAGCTGCTGCAGTTCAGGCCACCAACAATCGCGCTGCGGCCGGAATTCCACAGAGAGGAATTCTGCCATGGGTCTCGGCTCCAGTAGAAACCTTCAAAGCTTTAACATGTGCACGCCTCTGTCTGTTGTGCTCGGTGTCTGTTTTGAAAGCTGCGTCAGAGCGAGAAAGAGAACTCGTGTGGGACGTAGAGTGAGAGCACGAGGAACAGTGAGGGTGAGAGGAAGAGTGAATGTGTGTGTTTCCACAGGCGTTGTTGCCTTCGTTGTGCATTTGCAACCGACTGTGTGTGACGACCGTCCCTCTGCAGGAGAAGAAAATCCATCACGACATAACACGTGGCAAGGACGGCGAGCCTGCGAAATCTGTGCATCTGGGACATTCCACAACGCACGTGTCTGGAGCATTCTTGGGCTGGAGCAGTGTGATTGGCAAGCTTGTCGAAAAGCTCCTGGGCTCAAGAACAGGACTGAGTACAATAATGCTCCCTCGGCAGTTATTGATCTTGGCCGAGCTTCAAAATCCACAGCATCGGCACGAGCCATCGCCTTCAGTACAGCAACACATTGGAGAAACGAAGGAACTCGCGCAAGGTGACACAAATTGACCATCTCATTTTGCGTGCCAGGGCACCCAGCAGAGGCTGGTGACATCAAAGTCCGCAAAGTCGAGGACTTGGGACAGAGTTCGCCTGGACCAGATGCACAACCTTTTCTGACAAAACCGCAGTGGCAAAGGCAGCTGGTCGCCTTCTGATTGCCTCGAAGAGCTCTGAGTTCTCTATGCCGAGGCGAGCCTCGAAAGCAGGAACCGCAGTTGTGACCATGGTGCCCATTTGAGATGACCATCATCACAATGACGTGACGACAACAATGACGAGGATGATGATCATGCGGCTGCCGCTGATCATGGCAGTGATGAGAATGGAAATGAGGAGTGGTAAGATAAGAGATGATTCCCACCGCTCGGGCAAGTGCTACCACAGGTCTTCAACTGTCAACAGCAACAGCTGTGCCTTATCATTGCTTTTGCTGGGAATCCACTCTGGAAATGTCGACATGTCGACATTGACTCGTTTTCATGTGCGGCTCTTGCAGGATGAGCACGGAGCACGCTGTCCATATTTCTACTGAAAAAATACGAACACTGCTCTTAATGTGCTTATTCTTGCAGCTGTGTGTCCATTTCGACTGTGCCTATTCTCGCGAATACCTAGTTGTATAGTATTCTGAACCCGGCAGCGGCACCCTGAACCCGAAAAGGAAGCAGAATTGCAAACCTCAGAGCGAGCTAGGAGCAACAAACATCAGAATCAAAAATGACTGGGGGGTGGCAACCTTGAACAACCCTCAACCCGAAAAGAGATGTCCCGCAGTCCCAAGACTCGTAAGCAAGACCCTAGATGACGGATATGCATACAGACCTAACATAAACACGGAGGCAAAAATCAACGTTTCCTGTTTTGATGCAGGATACAAGCACATATTGTGATGTGGACATCTTGACGAAATTTCGGGTGTTCCTGCGGACTGGCGAAAACTCAGAGTTGGGGCCTTCCCTGAATCTGCCCGGCCATCATCTCCTAAAGGCCACTCTTTGGCGTGCTAAAGCTGAGGCACAAAGACCAAGGCAACATTGGCCAGGCACTGGGGAGTCAACTCCTGAGAGTTGCATGGATCGCAACATGAAGAATGGGTCTGCCACCGGCTACGCCGTTGCTACACTCATGCCTGCATCAAGCGCAGCGCCGCGCTTGAAATCTCGGCGCACATCGCAGAGCTTCCACGCTCGGCCATGCCGAACGCCCACGCGATCCTGAACATGTCTTGGCACGAGGAACGACTCCCGCTGGCAGCAGATACGAGAAGCACAAAGCACCCGCCATGCATCAGAATCGAACGGGAGCTTGAACTTGGGGGTAGAAGTGCAACTGCAACTTCTTTCGTCTCTGCTGCATGACAGGGCACATTGAAAGGTCGACATGGCGAGCCTCTTGCACCTCGAGCCACTGTCACACAGCCATGTTCTCTGTAAGCTTACACCCTTGCTCCACGACACTTTGGACATGGCCTTGCGCTGCACCACTGTCTCCATGGCAGTCCAGAAGTCCGGAACCTGCTGCACCATCTCCAGCTTCGTAAATCCCCAGCCTGGGCACCACGGCTCCGCCACGGCTCCGGCTCTCCCCCGGAGCTCCGCGCTTTCCAATTCCGCTGAGCGGCTCTTCTTCCACTCAGAGAGGTCTGACCCTCCCCCCGCGCTCGCAAGCGCACTGGTTCGTTCGAGTCGGTGTGATAGCTGCTTTTTGATGAGGTGCGGCCAGGTTCTCAACACGATCCCCCCTCAACTTACAACATTGTGTGGCGTCTTTCTTTCTGCTGGGCATAGGGGTCGGTGTCCCCGACCCTCAGGCCATTGGCCCGCCCAACCACCCAATGTGCTATTGAGCGGTTGGCATTGGGGTCTCTCTGACCGCTGTACCAGGGTTCCAAGTATGCCCTGCGCTTCAAGTTGTGAGCACCCGGACCCTGTGGCTCTCTTTCTTTCGCCAGGGCTAGGGGAGAGAAGGGCAAGCTTGCCCCCTCACCTGTGGCTCTCTCTTCTTCTGCACAGCCAAAGGAGAGCACGCGAAGCACTCCCCCTGCGCGCGAGCGCGCCCTGGTTCTGTTGTCTTGGGTAAGACTTTGCCCGTAGCTCTCTCTCTCTCTCTCTCCTGGGCATGGGGGACGGTCAAATCCCCCGGGCATCATGCCCACCCAACTTTATTAGTTGGGCGCAAGGGAGTGAGGTACGAGCATAAATCACCGAGAAGGCTAAGGCCATTAAGTGTACGTTAACATAGCAAGGTGATTGTATGCTCTCAAAGACACGTGCAGAGCTGCAATCGCGGAATCCCCCGATCTGAAGGCCAAAGCAGATCTCGCATGAAGTAGAAGATCTGGAGGATTCCATCTTTTGCAAGCTCCCCCGGTAGTCATCTCGACTTTCGGAATTATGGAGGATTTCCCCCGAGTCTTGGGGTGTTTACCGAAGGGTTGTCAACTGCACAACAAACAAAACTGAGGCCCAGGCATTGGCAGCAAGATGTTACAGAGACAGGTAAATTTCCCCCATTCACGACCCTCAAGCAACGACCTGCATGACGATTTCCCCCTGGAGCTCGCGGCATATTGCAAACAACGACACAGCAGTCCTAAGCACCTACAGGAGTACCATACGTACAAGGCACGTCTTGGGCTCCAGGGGTGTACATGCTTCTGTTTTTTTCCTAATACTTTGGGTTGCTGTGTATCCCCCGATCATCATGGTACATGCACTTGAGGACCGGAACTGTGTGTAAAACAAGAACACCACACTACCAGGTACCAACAAGACCACCATGCGGGAGAGACTCATCACAGTCCCAAGGTAAGTTTCCCCGAGTAAAGAGGACTCTGTAGCATATTTGTGAGACTTATCCCCCGGGGCCAGCTCGTTTGGTACAACAATAGCACAGCGCTACTAAACCCCTAGAGGAGTACCATGTGTCCTCATCAAATCCTTGGCTGGCTCTGGGGACCTGAGGTCGACTCACGGGACTTCTGTTTTGCGAAACAAGGACACAGCATTACTACACACCTGAAGGAGTAACATGCGTGGAAGGTTTGTGTTGTCCCGGAGGCTTCCCCTGAAGTAAAGGGCTTCGCAGCATGATCAGGAGGCACTCCCCCCGGGCCAGTGTGTTCTTGCAAAACAAAGGCACAGCACTACTGAACCCCTAGAGGAGAACCATGTGTACAAATCAGTTGTTCCCCTGGCGCTGGAGGAGTGGCATCTACATAGTAGTATTGCTTGGGTGTGGGTCTGACATAGGCTGACAAGGGCATAGGACATAGGGGTCAGAGGTAGTTGAGAGGTACTTCCCCCTACATTGGCGCTTCATTCCCCTGCACTCAGTTTGCTCAGTGGAAGTCGTGGTGCGAGCTCAGTCGTCGTGTAGGGCGGCTCGCATCCGGCGTCGTCTGTGGCTCACGAGGCTCTCGGCATCGCTCTCCACTGCAACTGTGGGGCTGCGTCTTTCTTCCCCCGCTGGTGCATTGCCCAAACCATGGTGACGGTCTTGTAGCCACCATTCCCCGGTGGCCAGGGGATTTGCCGGAAGTGTCCCCCGGTCTAGGAGAGGTTGCGGCTCGGTCCCCCCATGGGAGGGGAGCAGCTCTTCGACATCATCGAGCGCACGGAGGAGGGCCGCGTGGATCGTGTTGATCTCCCCCGGCGACCAGTCTGAAAGTCTGGTGCGCAAGTTCTGGAGCTCAAGGAGAATCCCCCTCGTAAACCTGTGCCTTTTCTCGCGGGCGAGGTTTGAGGTCAACGTCCCCCGCAGCTCTGCCATCACATCTGCCGGGTGAGCCACCATTTCCCCGCTCTGTATGGCTCCGAGGAACATTGCTGTCTCCGCCAGTTGTACCCAGTGCTCGGGGCGGTCTGCTGTCTGGATGCCATGCAGTGCAGATCCCAGATCGCGGACTGCTCGTCCGAGAGCTTCCCCGCGAGGCACGACATCCGACGAGGACGAGGAACTTCCCCGGGTTGTTAGCATGCTGTTCAACCAGGCGATTATGATGTCCACGTCATGCTGAATATCATAGTATGATATGTAGATATGCAGATCCTCGGCAGAGGCCAGCCGTCGTTGAGCTTTTGCAAGGAGCCGTTGCAGGGCCAGTGCTGCTGGGCTGGTGTTGTCGGGGTCTCGCTTGAGTCGTTTTGGGGGTTGTTCCCCCGGTGTTTCCCCCGCTGCTTGTGTGTTGTTTCTGCTCTGCTGCTCGAGTTCGAGGTGTGCAAGGAGCTCTTGTTCTGTCTGGCTGTCGACGAGGAGGTCGCTGAGTGCACACTGTGCTAGGGTTGCTATGGTTCCTCCCCCTGGGAGTTGTGTAGCTGCTTGGTAGATACGAACAAGGCTGGCTTCGATGCGGTCGGTGGTGGTGTGGTGGCGTGGTGGAGGTTGGGCTGTACCTCTCTCTCCCTCTCTCTCTCTCCCGCGCAGAGAACGCTCTTCTTCTTCTTCTTCAGACACCTCCCCCTTTCTTTTGGCAAGCGGCAGATCTTGGCGACGTCCGTGGGACCGAAGTGTGCTGCCTGACGACCGAATGCAGGGCAGGAAACTCCAGCCCCGACTGGCCGACATTTTCCTTCTTCGTCGACTCCGATGCAAGGTCCAGCAGAAACGCCTCCTGAAGATACATGCCAGGGCCATGCAGCATCCGACAGATGGCCTCTCGAGCCTCCCTCCACGCCAGTTTGGCACTTGCGTATGCCACCATGGACAGGCCCCGTGGTTCCTCGGGGACGGCATGGGTTGAGGGCGGAAGTCTCAGAACATGTTCAAAGCGTTGAGGTGCGACCCGTCTGCCTCGCTGGGCCTTGCTGCTAAGCATCCAAACGCGCAACCGCCTGTGCAAAGTGGAGAGAGTTCAGATTTTGAGCTAGGATGTGCACAGTACACAGAGGTCCTGCTACGGGCTGGAGCCCAAGCTGACCTGATGGAGCTTCTCCTGCAAAGCCTTCCAAGTTGGCCCGGATGGCAACCTTCGCAGACTTTTGGTAATTTGTTGACTGGAAATGCCGATGGAAATCCGAACGACAAACAACGAATCATGCATCTGCACAACGAACATCCACAAGCTGCGGCCTCTCACCCACCAATTTTGCTCCAGTGCAGAATGCGATGACGAGGCTGCCTTCGTCGAAGCGCGCCAGGCCCTCCTGAGCCAGCAAGCCAAGGCAAGACAAGAAAAGGATGCTGTTGTTGATTGATTGTATATTATATTACCATATGCTTCAATCGCAACGTGACTGCAACAGATGCGTCCTGCACGATGTCCAACAGCTCCGAGAAGGAGCCAGCAGCTCTAATCCTCTTCGAACGGCATGTCACAGGAAGCGAATCTGTGCATGTGATAAATGGATGACTGCATGGTCCGGATCGTCGATACTCAGGATTGCCCATCAGTCGTCGCTTGCGCCGACTTTCAAGTCGCGGTTCTCCCGCTTAGGATACTGGACTAGTTTGCACATGTTTCCTTCTCGAATCTTCAGCAAGCCTTGACACCTTCACCCTGAACTCCACATGTGATGCCACAGACAGTAGCCGGAAGTTTCGAAAACCCGGTGCCTGGCGTCTGCAGCCTTGACAACATCACTTCGGCCGCCCACCGAGGCAAAGATCGGTGGTAGGGAGCTGCGCGTCTTGGGGAAAAAGCCTGAGAAGGAGTGCACTGAGTTCCGTCAGCTCTGACACCGGCTTCCACGAGCGGCACTTCGGCAGCGATTGCACAAGTTGCAGGCAGGAAGCTCCCATAGAAGCTGCTCGCATTGTTCGCAAGTGTTCGTGAGGCGCCTGACATGAAGCCCTGGCCCTGAACAAGTCCTGACTATGGATGGAATTAAGGCTCTTTCAGGGGCACGCTGAAACTGCCACAATTGAGGAACATTGGATTCTGGAGAATGTAAGCAAACGAGTGTTTGGAACTTTTGACATTTCAACAAACTCTTGCTTTGGAAGCAAGAGTTTGCAGCCAGCACGAGCTTGCGCTTCTGCCAGAATAATCATTTCGGGGAACTTCATTCGGAAGCAATGTGCATGGAAACTCGTAGTTCCTTCAACGAAGGCCCGGCAAAGGGTGCCTTTGCCCGAAGTGGTTGAGTTCCAGACCCGAAGAGGGCACTAGCCAACGCTATCGCTTTCCCTAATTACTCGACATGGATCTGATCAATGCACGGAACATCTGGGCCTGTTGTGCCGCCGTCGTGGTGAGCGTGCATGATGCATAGTGGTGCATTGCTGCATCCCGCGACCTTGTTTTAGACGCAGTACTGGAGGCCTTCGGTATCACCCATAATGGCCCATAATTACAGGATATGAGAAGCATGTAGCTTTGTGATGTCATTGCGAACGTGTGCAGTAGAGAGCACGGGTTGCAAAGTAGCATCGATTCATTTGCTGCTTGAGCCCGAGTTGTGCTGCGCTTACCGCCCAGCCGACATCACGGTGTCACGAAGGCCTCAACTGACGCCATCACTTGCTCCACTCACTGCCCCCACCAGTTTGACCTGGACCCGGAACGCCCAAGTCCTCAGTCGCTGAGGTGGAGGAGGCGTAGCTGTCCTGTATTATGGAGTCGGGGTCAGCGCTCACCCTCTCACAGTACAGTGTGACGACGCAGAACAACCAAAGCAGCACACGCATGACCGATGCTCCAGCCAACTCGGCGAAACAGTGTCCCCGCAACCAAGTCCTCAGACGACGAGACGCCATATCTGTCCTGCATGGCGCTTTGCAGCCGCAGCTCACCCAACCCAAGACACTGCTGCCTATCTGATGTCTTGCCTGCCGTACGCACGTGAACCAAATAGAAGGACTTAGAACATCCTAGACCCGAAATACTCCAAGTGTCATGTGGTGACTACGCAAGCTACAAACCGAGGAAACAGTGTGGAACCCCGCAACAACCCGAAACGCCCCCAAGTCCTCAGACGACGAGACGCCATATCTGTCCTGCACGCTGCGCTGCAGCCACAGCTCGCAACACCAAGACACGGCAAAAACTGCTGCTAGGCGGATCGTTTCACCGCTCTATGCACATGACCCAACTCTTGTAGCTTACATGTGGCGTGTGCCTGCAGAAAGATCCAAACATCCTATAGACCCGAAATGTTCAAATTGCCTTGTGGTGCTGTGCCATGTATATCCTGTCTACACACCTGCTCATGTCCTGCACCGGTGAGACAGTGCTAGTTGGCACCCCGTAACAACCCGAAATGTCCAAGTCCTCAGACGACGAAACGCCATATCTGTCCTGCATGATGCTTTGCAGCCGCTGCCTAATACTGATGCCTACCTGACCTCTTCGCTGCAGCATGCACGTGACCCAGCTCCAGTTGTTCATGGCATGTCCCTATAGACGAATGTCAGCATCCTAGAACCGAAATGTTCGAAGTGCCAGGCGGTGCGATGCTATGTCCATCCTGTGTACCCATCCGACATGATCCTACAAGCTGGAGAAACAGTGGGGCACACCGCAACAACCCGAAACGCCCCCAAG
>CAJNDV010016847.1:56811-70947 GCA_905221635.1 Symbiodinium sp. CCMP2456 | reverse complement strand
CTTTGCAGCGTCCGAAAGAAAGATGTATGTATGTATGTATGTATGCATGTATGTACGTATGTATGTATGCATGTATGTACGTATGTACATACGTACGTATGTATGTGTGTGTATATGTATAGATAGGGGTTGGAAAATGCCTTCATTAGACCTTTCTTAAAGACAATATACCACCAAATCCCACTAAGGCCCCTAGCTTGCTGTGATCAGCACCGGTGTCATTCGTAAGCAGCAAAAGCAGCATGACCCAAACCTTCGCTGCGTGAAAATAGAGCACCCCTCGCATTCCGACGCAGGCGCCGCAGGAAAGACAGCCCCGCTAAGAAGGAAAAGGGCGGAGGAGGAGGGGCACGGAACCTCAGGGGGATGGGTCAATCTCAGGCGTCGGATTCGAGTTTTATGGAGGCTGTAAAGTTAGACGGGTTGTGGATGGCCTTTTTAAGGATATGATTATGGGTGTCATACTTGTAGAGGCTTTGCCAGGGTTTCATCAGAGCTTCTGCACGGGCTTCAAAAGGCTTTGAGGGGTTGGGGTTTGATGGATGAATTAAAGCAACATCACAGGTCCTTAGCGTGAATTCCTTGAGCGCAAAGGTCCACAGGAGAGTCATCACAAACATACACACCGCTGCTTCACTGCTTCTAGTGGCCAGTGACGGTCGAGTACTATCGATATTGCCTTGCTTGGTGTTGTTGCTCTTGTTGCCGCCAGGCTAGCTGTTGAGCAGTATCAGAATTCGCGGCAACAGAATGGTATATGAATATGTTGATGCGATTAGCACATGAACAACGGAGCAACGACCCTGAAACCCTTGAAACCCTAAACCTAAATCCCTAAAACCCTAGCAACTCTTGGCATTGTTAGTGTCATGTTGCCGAGTCTTGGTCTGAAAACTTGTCTTTGCCATGCCTGGGCGACCCAACTCCTAAAACCGCAAAGCCGTTCCGATTTAGAATGTAGAGGTTAGGCCTCAAGCCTATATCCTGAAAGCCTGGAATCGCCCAAGTCCGAAAGCCACAGGTACAAAATGTGGGAAGGAGCCCTGCATTCCCAAATTTCATGCGAGGGGGTTGCACTGCTGTCAGAGTTCCTTTCAGATTCCAGTGCATTGTCCGACAAGCCCCGAAAAAACCCAAACCGTTAACAACCTTACACCCAATCCCGAGACACAATAGAAAGCCACATGCACTTCTCTAAACATTGAATTCGAACCACAAGCCCTGCAAAGCAACAGCTTGATTTTCATTCGGGTTCGGTTCAACCGAAGACAGCACCCGGCCGCCCAGTCCCTCTCCGTAAACACTCTCGCGGCTCTCCTGGGGCAACGGCGGCGTGGATTGTGGGGTTCACGGTTTATAGGGTGTACCGCTAAACTAAACCCGAAAGAAAGAAGGTTTAAAAGGGGCTCTGGAATCAGAGCCCGGGTTTCGGGACTTGCTTAGTGTTACGGGCTTTTTGGGGGCAGAGGCCTTGATCGGGCCTTAGTGTCTAGGGTTTTCGTAGGTTTAGAGTAGCTTAGAGTCATTGACGGTTCAGGGGTCAGGCTTTAGGATTCGGCGTTCATTGCATTCCACTGTTTTTGGTTAGTCGGTTTGGCAGCTCTGGCGGAACCGAATCTTGTTAAGTCCTTGAGCCCGAAATTTCAGAGGCCTCGCCCTGTCACTTCAGCCATGCATTCCCGACGCAGAACTCTGATACTTAGACCATCAGCACCAAGGCTTCAACCCCACATCGGGGGTTTGCCTTTTCGGGCTTGAAAGCTCCAGTCTTCTGAAGCCTTCTAGGTCTCCCCATGTAGCAGGAATTCTGTTGTCGTTAGACGTTGCAAGTGCCGTCTATGTGGTGCTGATGGTAGACATTGCACCAGTCTGTCAATGCTTCTTTGGTGCAGTATGGCGAAGTGGTGCAAAGAAGTAGTTGTAGCAGTGCTCAAACATTGAAAAAGGCAGATGAACAACAACAGTATCCAGTATCCAGACTGGTGGTAGAAGAGGAGTATTTGCCATGGAAGATAAACGCTACGAGTTAGAATGAGAATTAGTTCTAAAGATCAGAGTCATGTTCGTCGTGCTAGTCAGATCATCGGACCATATCCGCCATCGCCGTTTCATCATCACCTCTTCTTGATCTTCCTGAGTCGGGCATTTGAAAAGTGGGAAAGGCTATCATTCCAGTTTCTCGGCCCCAGTAGGTATGGTCGAAGCCCCAAACCCTAAACCCTAGGTTCTTTGCCAGGCTCCCGGAGAACAAAGACGCCGGCAATCCCGAGAGTCAGCTGTCCGACAATCCTTTGTATCGTGGGCCTTGCGAAAGTTCTGCGGGTTATCTGAGGATTTTATCAAGTGTTTGATCTCGAAATCGGAGCCTTTTGCCTGTGTGTACTGGGTCCCGGCTCAGGAACTGAACCTCATTGCTGCAGTCTCACTGCTGTCGGAAACTAGGGTTGAAGAGCATTTATTTGGCTTGGTCGTCCAACAGCTCCTTCTGTTTGGTTTCGAGTTTCCCCGCATTCAGGACCCTGCCAGCATGTAGGATTTAGGCTCCATTTTCCGCCGCAAGGTCTCCGTTAGGCTTTCGACACGCGTCAATGAGTTCTCATTCAGGATGCTTGTTCAGGCTGCGTGCACAAGCCTGAGGCCTTTAACTCTACACGGCTGCTAAAGTTCTAACTTGTTTGATCGGGACTTGGCGGGTGTAGCAATGCAGATTCTGAGCATGCGGGAATTGCTCTGTTTCTTCCTGGGTTCTAGCTTTGAACTTGTACCTATTGTCTTCCGTGAGCATTACAGTTGGCTCAACCCTTCCAGATTCCAGCATACACTTCGGAATGCGCGCTTTAAAGTCGAATGATTATGGCTATCGTGTTCACGGATCCCAAGCTGTGCAGGCTTAGGGTTGTGGCGTGTCTGGTGTCAGTCCATAAACTATAAACCTGCACAGCCCTGTACGACGGCAACAGTTGCTCAGCCGCAACTTGAGACGCGTCGCAGGCCTCAACTGTATACTTCACTGGAATCCTCGCGAAGCCCACGTCCACATCCCCAAAATTCTCATGCATGTGTTGTAAAGGCCTTTGGTGCAGCAAGACCCCGGTTTCGTACTCTTTCTTGTTCCCACGCTACTTCGCATGTGAAGAGATCCTCATGCCTGTGCCGAAGGTTTCACCTCCAAAATCAAAGGTTTGCGAAGGGTTGGCCTGCGACCTTAAACGGTAGCATTACTTCAGCATTGAGCTGAACCGAGCCCTCCACCTAAATTGCCATAGTCGTCGATTTTTTGGTTTGGGTGCCAGGAAAAAAGTGAAGAACTGAGAGGAGCGTCCTGGTGACCGGTGAGACATGCTGGCTATGCCATGCCGACGTTCACAAGATACATTGTACGGACACGTAACTTAAGTAACCTATATAGAAATAATTATCACAATATAAGAAGATGAAGACTGTGACCAGGGAGAAGCAGCGCATGCAATGACAACGGTAATGAGCATAACACGGCCGATAATATATATATATATATAGAATAATTGAGACGTTAGCTCGGCGCATCTCACTCTGGGATGCCATTGGTCTCATCCTCGGTCGTGAAAGCAGGGTTGTTCAGCACATCGCCGGAGCGAGTTCATGATGCTCAAGATCTCGAATCCCCCCTCAGCAACTCGGCGATGTAAGCAACCCCCATCGCTCCAGCCATCCAGCTCGAAGCTTGGATTGGGCCATGCTGTCGAACAACCCCCCAACATAGCGGCTGATCCACTGTTGAAGGAAGCAGGGGAATCAGCGAATATTACTTGAAAGGCTGGCATCAGCTCCTCATAGAGCTGAAAGGGCGCCGGCAGAAGCATGGCACTATCGCGGGAAAGAGGGGCCCTGATACAAAGTCATGCCTCCTGGCTCCTTCGTATGAGTTCTGGCTGCTAGTATATGCCTTATTGTTGCTGGCACTAATACTAGCGGTGGCCCACTTGATATTGCATCAGCGTGATTAGTTTGGAGGCGTGATTGAGGAAATTGGTACATCAAGACATATAACGCCGACACATTCCCGCATGACAGCCCAATCTCTCGTTTGGATGCAAGCTGGAACTCAGAGTTAAAGGCCTGATACCTGTTGACACTCTGGCCGCATAGGAATCAAATCGTGGATAGATGCGTCTCTATTCATTCAGCTGAGCCTGACGGTCAGGCGCACTGCTGAAGCGTTTGTACTCTTAGATGAGCCTACACCCCGACACCGAAATCCAAAGCTCAGACTTCTACAGCAATAAACCTTTGAGTTCTGTTCTGGGTACCGACAGCCTGGAACCTCAAGATTTAAGCCCTACACCCCAAAAACCTGGTGATTCAAGACCCCTGAACCCTCAACCTAAGCTCCCGATCTTGGGACCTTTATGGTTTAGGGCAGTTCAGGGCTTCAGGATCTGGGGCTTTCGGGTTGGAGGGTCTCGAGTTGAGGCTTAGGGGCTTTAGGGTTCTAGGGCGACTGCCAAGTGCGTGGGGCTTCTCCCGGAGGATTTTGCCCGATGCACACGGCCTGGGACTGGGCCGAGGAGCCCTTGACCACCGAGTGAAGTCGAGACAAAAAGGACAGCTGCATAGAGCGAGCTCTAAGCATATGTGAGAAGGCATCATAGGGATGGCAAAGATAGCTAGAAAACTCGAAGTTGGATGTGTCCAATATTGGCATAGCAGCAGCAGCAGTAGTAGTAGCAGTAGTAGCAGCAGCAGCAGTAAAACTATAAAAATAAGAGTAATGTTCTTAATAAAAGCAACAACAATCACACTTGTTGTTGTTGTTGTTGTTGTGGTTGTTGCTGGTGTTGGTGTTGTTGTCTGGTGCGAGAATGCATGTAAGTGCAAACATGTCGGGCTTTTTCTCATTGGATTTAGGGTAAACCCCTACGGCCTACACCACGAGCAATCGCAAAGCGGAACTCGGAAAGCCACGTAAGAAGGCACATACAAACCCTACAGCTCACCGAACGCAGACTTAGCGGGCATAGTGGCACAACTGACTCTGCAAGTTAAAGCGTTTCACAACCCCAGACTCCGCACAGCCTGAACTTCCCTAAACTCTGAGCCCTAAATTCCCGGAACTCCCTAAACCCTATACTTCCTAAGTTCCGAACCCTAAAGCCGGACAGCGCCATGGCGCAGGTGAGGATCGTCGATGCACCGGGCGTTAACGACGGTGTGGCGGCGGAGGCATAGATTTGATTGTATGCGCTTTAGGCAAAGCAATGCTATGCATATTCTGTATATTGTAGGCGCAGGTATTGGAACGACAAGAGAGGGAGGCACTTCGTTCATAGGACAATAAAGCCCTTCGAGGGGCTATTTTTCTGTGTGACAATGACTAAAGAAGCCTGTTCTAAGTATTACAGCTCCTGCATTAGGTTTCGCAGGCTCAGGAGCACGCTATAGCTTCAGGGTGAGACGAAAGCCCGGTGCTTACAGTAGGATGCCGGCACATCATCACCATCGTCACCATTATCATCGTTGTCATCAGCATCATGCTGGAAGCTGCACCCTGGGATTGAGTATGAGGCCGAGGGAGCCCAGGAGCTGCCAGCGAAATTTGACTAAGTGACAAAGCCCTTCCGCGTTCGATAGCGCATCGCTATAGTCTTCGAAGGCTGAGACCGGGTTCAACATAAATGGCTGCCCTGTTGAGGTATACTTGGAACTGTTGAGTTTACCGAGTATTCCGTAGAATCCCTACAATACTAGCTGTGCATTTGTCCGTGAGTTGTGGCAGTCAGTATGCATGCTCAATTTAGTTCAGTAGCAGCTTTGACGTTCGTGAGGCCGAAGAGCGAGTGTTGGTAACAATAACTATGCTAACTACGTCAAACGAGCGTCCAAGTGGCTGAGGGTGGAGCCCAAGTCCCTAGAGCCCAGAGCCCAACCTAGCAACCCTAAAGATCAAGCGCCAACCCCGAAAACGCAAACACTGAAGTGCCAAACCGCACAGTCCAGAGCCCCTGTAAACCGCAAATCATCTTCACAAAATCTGATTAAGACTCCCGTTTAGGGCTCTATGCATGAATCCAGTTCTTCGGAGGTCCGAACCCAGAGTTTGATGGTTAAGGCTTAGGAAGCCGACATGAAGCTGCAGAGTCCTCAAGACTTCCCCAGGCTCAAGCATGCCAAGACAGGGCCGAAAACAGGCGCATCAAGGCAAGCAGCATTATGGTTCAGGGAATAGGGCTAAGAGCATTGAGGGTCTCGGGACATAAGAGTGGATCTGGGGGGATGTAACTCACAGGGTTGAGGGCTCGAGGGCCAAACGGGTTCAGGGCCTCCGGGCTTAAGAGGTAAGGGTCTGTAGGTTTATAGACGTTCAAAGTGCCCGTAGGGGAAAAATGTGGGAGCCTATCGGGTTAAGGGCAGGAGCTTTGAGGTCTGAGGTGTCGGGTACAGGACTGAAGGTTTAGAAAGTTTAAGATGCAGACTTCTTGGGAGATTTCGAAGGTAGGTGTTGTGTCCTGGCTGATTACGGGAGGGGTCCAAGATTTTGGTAGGATTTAGGGTTCGAGCTTATGTGGGTTTAGGAGTCTTTGGAGTTTGAGATGTGTTCTAGGGTTTCCTACGTGAGCGCTTCTAAGTGTGGACATGAGATGCGCGTCTTTCGGGCTGCGTCCAAAGACAAGGTGTTTATGAATCGGCAGGTTGCATGGTCCCTTGCGAGGGCAACATCCCCGGAGCGTTCGATAGCCTCCTGACCCGGCTTCTCAAGACAGTTATCGCTAAATCTTGGCTACTGTAAGCGCTTGAAACCCAGACAAAGTTCCGAACTGTAGATCCCTCAACCTTTCGAGCGCTGATCTTTCATGCACCGTCCCAATGCCGGCTACTTAAAGCATCATGTGAGCCTCAAAGCCCTAAAGAGTCAATGCCCGTGCCGTCTGCTGCCGAAGGCAAGAGGCTTACAAGGTGCTAGCGATCTCAGCTCGGAGGCCTGAAGTCGATTCTCTGGTGCTTCAAGGGGTTCCTTTCAGACTTGCTTTGAGGCTCGAATTCGGTTCTTAGGGCAGGGTATATGTTGGTGATAAAGGTCTAGGGTTTGGGTGGGGGTGTTCAGTTCTCAGTCCCAGAGAAAAAAGTAAGATATAAGATGCTAGACCCTTAAAAAGAGATCAGAAGGACCCCCGAAACTCTCTCAGGACTGCAGTTAGTTGTCTGCGCATTCTGCTTCTTTAGAGGAGATCCTGAGCACGATTTGGGGAAGGGGTTCGAGGGTCTAGCTTGTGAACACCTCAATCGTTACTCCTGACGGCTACTTGCCACTTACACTGCGTTAACTTAAGCTGCTTTCTGCTTGTTCCGAGCAGTTTGCTTGTTGTGGTTGTTGTTGTCGTTGTTCTTCTTCTTTGCGGTCGCACAGGGTTAAATTTGTTGGCATTGGTGGTTCAGTGGATGTTCATTTACTGTTCTGCACAACTGTTGTGGAGAGTATGGGCGCCCGCTGCGGAAGCCATCATCGTCGTCGTCAATGTCACCGTTGTCCTGAAACCCTGAAAATGAAGCGAAGCTTACGAACGGGTCTGCTCTATGCTGAGAGGGCTCCTCTATCCGCTACATTTGTCAAGCTCTGTGCTGGTCCAATCCCACCCCCTGATCTGCAGACTGAAACGAGCCGCGCCACCACAGACAACCATGAGGCTGAAAGCGCCCGCCTCACTTTGTGCTGCTGCATCCATTTCGTGTGATGAGGGTGTGCTGGCATGAGATGTGGGCTGGATGGGCCAGGCTGGGACCAACCTTCTTGGGGTTTGGTGTTTTGCTGCTCAGAGCTACCGGGTAAGTTTGGTTGGTGGCTATTGTGTTGGGGAATGTGTGGCACTCTCTCAATCTCGGATTTAGGCGCAGCAAGCTTCAACCTTCCGTCAAAGCATGTGACCCTGCAGCGCCCAAACCTGAACGACCACGTATTAAGACAGATGGAGGGTTATGATTACTATGATTATGATATCCCGAAGCTCATACAACAGCCAAGCTGAGGCAGCGATGACGAGTCGGACCAGTACTTCCGTTCAGCTAATGTCAGCCGCGAGGAGGCAGGGAAGAAGCTTGTAGAGTATCGTGCCAGAAGAAGCAAAGCCCAGAAGCTCGCACTAATTAGTATTAGTCATGATGCAGCAGTTGGCAAAATGGGCCACAATCTCGGCAATAACCACAATACGGCTCCGCGGCGACATCAAGGACGACGACCACACCTGTAAACCCAGAGCCACAACGGCAACGCCACAGCGACGACATCAACATGAACAGCGTCAACAACCAACGACAGCAGCAGCACATAGAGCGGGCTACAACAACCAAAGCCATAAGTGCTGGGGGTGTCACTCCCACGGAATGGTGAGTGGAGCATGGGTCTACTAGTACCTCCGGTGTTCGTCCCGGGTGCATCATTGGCGTTGGGTGTCCTGTAGTTGTTGGGTCCACATGTGTTGTTGCCCATCTTCTCGTCCAGCCCACCTGCGTAAAGTTCCAACGTCGCAGCCCCAAAGACGAAGCTGAAGCTTCAGGATCCTGTCCCCTTGCAGGCAGACTACATTCGAGAAGTTTCGGTTTAGGCTTTCTTGGTTCTTATACATGAATTAGTTTTCGAAAGCTCTCGTCGGAAATCTCGCTGCATAGGCTGGCTCACATCAGAAGAGCTCTTCCAGCCGCGATGACAGCTGATTGAGTCAGTGCGTGTCTTGCTTCTTTAGTCTTCGGAGAGCGTCTGTAAAGCCTTCGCGTAGCTGCCATCAGAAGTAGACCGTGAGAAGGGGTTGCTTCGTGTAGGATGAGGGGGACGAACCTACAGTGTTTCACAACAGATCAAGCAGGCGGCCCCGTGAATCGCATGAGGCCGTTTCCAGCGACATCTTTGCATCGGAGAAACGGTGCCCAGCACACATTTAGTTGGTTCGCCATGTAGCGCTAGGCCCCGGAGGTTGGAATGCTGGAAGTTGGAGCCGGAGCAGAACCTAGAGTCTATCCGGCGCCTCCTTAAACCCGAAACCCTAATCCTACACGCTGGGCCGTTTGAAGCCCCGCAAATTTAAGGCCTGCAGCCAGCCTCATGTCCTTGGCTTCAGAACTTCGCAATGCAGAACTCCTCGAAATAGTTCTGGCCCTCTGAAGCTCTTCATGTGGAGTGTACCTGAGCGCAAGTCTTTGAAGGAAGGGGTTGCTGGAGGAGATCCTAATCAAAACGGTAATCTGTCTTATAGCAAGTCTCTGGACAAGTATATAGAACTTCTGCATCGGGTTCAGGCCCATTGGGACTTTGCAGGTTCAAGTCGGGAGACTTGACTTGCAAGCTTCGGTGGCCTAGCTGCAGTTCCTGAGTTTTGGCCTGAGGAGTGGACGTGTTGACTGCAAGCACGAGGCCCCAAGCAGTAAACTTGAACTCTTCGTAAAGCCTGAAACCCGAAGACGGAGGAAAGGAACACCCTACTCCGAAACCCAAAGCCAAACTCCCCGTCAAATCTCCAAAAGGGTAGCACGATCGTGTAAATCTTGGCTCGAGACTTTACTCCGGATTGGGCGCCGGCCCTTTTTCCGGAGGCGCTTTCTGGTGTAGGGTTTATAGGTTTTCGCATTTTCGGGGGGGGGGGGGGGGGGNNGGGGTTCGCATTCAGGGCTTCTTCTTTCACATCAGGGGTTCACAAGCCTCTTCTTCTCCAATTTCAGGCCGGAGCCCTTCAGCCGAGTCCAGCGGCTCAGGAAGCCTAGCTCGATAGTGCAAGACTGCATACAGCAAGCAGGCGACGTACCCATCCAACCCCGACAAGATTTTGGTGGGTGTCATCAGTGTCATCCTTCACTGACTCTTGCACCTGTCCCTGTGATTACAAGTAAACGCGTTACTCCTCTGCGACATCCCAGCACTATTCACTTCTGTATTGTATGAAGCCCGAGCGGGACGAAACGAATCTGCTGCCGGCCCTTAATTGCAGGCCGTAGGATGTAGCCAGCTAGAGGACAGAAAATAATTGCAGCTGAGCCGCGCTTATGTTGCGAGCATGGCCTTGCACAATTTTCGAAGTGCTGTGCGCAGAGTACTTTCGTCGGTCCCAGCACGCTGCAGTTTCACACAGCGTGCTTTCAATATGCCCCTGAGAAGCGAAGCATGTTCGGGTTTTTCGCGACCAATCACAACGACAACACTGTCTGCGGGTCTTCATCATACATGTGCAATCAAGACAGATGGGCAGCTGGTTTGTTTCGGAGGAAACTCCAGTGGCCAGTGCACCGTCCCATCCGATTTGGGCCCTGTGTTGGCCGTCTCGGCAGGCTGCTGTCACACGTGTGCAGTTCAAGCAAATGGGAGGCTTGTTTGCTTCGGAAGGAACTCAGAAGGCCAGTGCAATGTGCCCCAGAGCATGGGTCCTGTCGCAGCAGTGTCTGCGGGTTGCTATCACACCTGCGTTGTGGGGACGAATGGTCAGCTGGTCTGTTTCGGAGAGAATCATGATGGAGAGTGCGAGGTGCCAACAGGCTTAGGCCCAGTTCATGCGATGTCGGCAGGGATGTGCAGGACTTGTGTCACTGGAGCCGACGGTCGTCTCAAATACTTTGGTGAAACCCCCCGTGGCCAGAGCCACGTCCCGGCTGACTTAGGTCCGATAAGAGATGTCTCCATGGGTGCCGGTCATACCTGCGCTGTGACTGCAGACGGAAGCCTGGTCTGCTTCGGTTTAAATAATTATGGCCAGTGCGCCACCCCCAAAGACTTGGGTATGGCCGTGGCAACTTCTGTCGGCAAGTACCACTCCTGTGTTCTCAGTGCTGACGGAAGACTGGTTTGCTTCGGAGATAACTTCGAAGGCCAATGCGAAGTTCCCTCAGACCTGGATTCGTTTCTTGCCATGTCTACAGGGCTTCGCCACACCTGTGCTGTCGCTATGGATGGTCAGCTCGTTTGCTTCGGAGAGAATTACCAGGGCCAGTGCAACGTGCCATCGGGCTTGGGCCCAGTCCTGACAATGTAGCTCTTCAAGATGTGACCTCGATGAAAGTCTTCAAGATCGAACATGCCTTCCAAAGCATCCGAAGGCAAAGCATGCATGGTTTCGTCAAGTGTTCGGCTGATGTTCGGCCCCACAGATCTTCGCTCATCTTCGCTCCTTTCGAAGAGAGGCCCTCAACACTGAACACCCAGGCCTCAAGCTGAAGGATCACGCAGAAAAGCCTTACACGTGTCAGATCTCCTGGATGTAGGAATTGCCTGTGTCGGGTTGTTTCGGTGCAGGGTCGCCCGAAGCCCGTGCCTGCAAGGGGCAAAGTCAGAACATGTCAGAACGAAGCCTGTGCCCCAGCATCCACACCCTGATACTCAATTTGATGCGGCCTCTCACAGCCTGTGCCAAACACTGGGTTTGTGTCTAGTGCGTAGACGAATACAAAGCAAAGACTCCTTCTGCTTGGCTATCCGAATCCTACATGGGATGCCCACCATGCTAACCCAGACCTCGAACATTATCCATGAGTGCTTTCCGTGGCACGGTAAGTGGTGGCTTCAGGCTTCGGACGCATCTTCAAGGCGTCAGGCGGGTCAGGGCTGAGCCTCTTCTCGTTTAGCAACTTCAATGCAGCGTGAGCTCAAGGTTAGCACAGCTGGAATGAAGCCTTGCCTGCTCCCCAGCCTCCTACTGATAGGTCTTGCTGCTCAGGCTGGGGCTGCCTCTCGGAGCCTGGAACACTTGCTTTCTCAGGCGCGGGAGCTGTCTGCAGCAGGGCAGCAGCATGCTGCAGTTCAGAGCGTCCAGGAGGCCCTTCGACTGGAGCCGTCGAGTCAAGAAGCACATCACTTCTTGGGGCAACTCTTGGCCTCTCTCGGGGACTTGGCAGCTGCCAGGCAGAGTTTTGCAGAGGTCACACGTTTGAACCCCACTTCGGCAGGCGCCTGGGCCAATCTAGGCTACATCCAGTCTGTCGCCGGCAGCAGGCCGTCAGACGTCGAGAAGAGCTACCAGACCGCCCTGCGGCTTGAGCCCGAGCATCTGAAATCCATCAAAGGCCTCGCCGAGCTGAAACAGGCCCAGTCGGATTATGCTGGCGCCGAGAAGCTGCTGCTAGAGGCACTGGAGAAGGCAAAAGCTCCAGCTCCGTCTCTGTATGTGAGCTTGGCATCTCTTTATGAAGATCTTGGGAGGGATGGCGCAGCGGCAAAGGCTTACAAGGCAGCCCTTAAGCTCGATGCCTCCATTGGCCTCGCCCACCTCGGCTTAGGGCGGCTGCAGCACAAGCATGGCAAGTTGCGGGCAAGCGAGAAGAGCTACCGCAAGGCCATCGAATTCGTACCGGAGGAGTGCGAGCGCTTCGACATTTACAAGTGGCTTGGTATTTTCTTGGCAGCGCGGGGGGCCAACGAAGAAGCCACGAAGGTCTTGACACGTGCCGTGCAGCTGCGGCGGGAGGCGTAGACCGCTCTTGGAAATGATGTTCAAGTTTCGTGAGCTGGGTTCATAACAGTAACATAATTACTGAATTGCGTTGCACGAACCACAGTTGAGAGGCAGGCCGGCTCACAAGCTCGCTCATCATGAACTTGCCAGATGAGGCGCTGTATCTCGAGACTCGTCGAAAAGAGGCGGCATCTTTCGCCGACGCTTGCCGAGTGCCAGCCCTGAGGAAGCTGGATCACTATGGGTGTTCCATGGTTTTCCTTTTCGATGGTTGTCAACTCTAGTTAGCACCCTGGTGTTAGAGGCTCTTCTGATGCATGATAGCCTTGTTATTTCCCCGTATAGCTGTGTAGCGTCCAAATTTGCTCTGATCCCTGAACAGCTCCGATGCAGGAAGCTGCCCTTGGCCTTGGCAGCCGTTCGATCACTGGAGTCGGACGAAGCCTGGCTTGTGCCTAGGCCCAGGTTCTGTAGTGCCTCGTGGGGCTGCCCCCTCCTTTCTCTTGGGTTCACGATAGTTAAAGTTAAAGCCGCTGCAAGAGGAATATCTTAAAGATCCCGGGAGAGTGTTGAAGAAACACTAGGTTCCGTTTCTCCTCGAGTCTGTGGCAGTGTTCGGGCTGTCGCAGAACCGGCTCGGCAGCGCTTCATCCTTTGGCTCAGTTTGGTTCACAGGATTTCGCCGGGTGATGGAGACAGCCCACGCGCACTCGTCTCGGATGGCCAGCGAGCGCCCACTGACCTTCGTCATGGGAAGTGGCCTGGGAGAGCAATGCTTCTTCGCGGCTGCTTTGGGGATGTCCTGCGTGGGCTACGAGGTGCTTTGCAATTCAACGGTGAGTCAGGCCCGTCGCATTGTATCCGAGCACAAGTTGGAGCAGCTCTCGATCAGACATCTTTGTGGTAGTGCAGTAGAGAGCGAGGGCTTGGAAGAAGCAGCGGCTGTCTTTCTCAACGACTCTTGGATGTCACTCAATGCAACATTGTAGCTCCGTTTTTTGGAGTACTCGAGCCCCGCATGCGAAACTACAGGCTAGCACCCTGACCCTAAATCCTCAACCCAGCAAGGCATATTCCAACAAAAAGTTGGCGGCAGCAGGCTTAGAGCACTGCCGGCGAACGTGAGCGAAATCCAACACCCCAAATCGTCAAGAAGGAAAACACTTACTGTGAAACTTGATTTCCGTTCTACCGACTTCAGACGCGCAGCCCATAGTTCAGACAGATTTGGTTCACAAGTCCCTTGGAAGTACGATTCATGTCTTTTGCCAGCTTGCAGTTTTGGTTTCCCAGTTTGCAGCATGTCAAGCCATGTCGAACCAGTTTCTTTCACAAGAGTGTTGAGAATAACAGTTTTCGCATGCTTTTTCCATGTAAAATACATATTTAAAGACATCTCAAGTTGTCACAAGCTGAATAGCCAAATGACCCCCCAGCTGAAACACACTTCTTTTGCAATGGCTTTGAGCAGAATTGGAGAGCAGACTCCGCCCTGCCAGTCCCCATCAAGCCGTGGCAGACCTTAGCCGTGATTAAAGACTAAACCCAGAGCTTTGAAACCGAAGGGTCTAGGGTGGCAAGTCCCTGGGGGTTTCCCGGAGACCATGGGGCAGTATAACAGAAGAAGTTGCTGCAAGAGCTCGAAAGTACTGCAAATACCAGTGATTTTGCACTCGCTTATCAGAGCTACGCTGTTCGGAACATGTTGTCTTCGCGCGTACTTATAGCTGGGAAA
>CAJNDV010016847.1:40726-56711 GCA_905221635.1 Symbiodinium sp. CCMP2456 | reverse complement strand
GGGAAACCCCCAGGGACAGACCTCTAGGGTTTAGGGCCCAGGGTAATCAAAACTGAAGGATTACACTTTTGAGCAGCCGCTGCATGAGCAGCTGGAGCATCATCTTGCTCGCAACCTTCGACCAGGAGCGATTGTCGCTTCATTCTCACCATGGACGCACGAGACTGGATTCGCCGTCGTTGCAACTGTAGAAGTCGAGACATCTTGGGGCGATGTGCCGGTGGAGATCCGCCTGAAGAAAGAAAGGACTAGGGGCCATGGCCTTTCCCACGAAGTCTCAAGTCCCGTTTGCTCGAAGATCACCCGCTGCTACTGTAGGAACCGGAGTATGCGTATCACCTTCATATTAATCCAGATAAGCGGAGTTTCACAGGTTGCGTCGGGCTTTATTTTGACGGGCAGGATCTTGTTCTGGGGCTGTACCAAGCAAAGGCTTGACCAGGCCGGCAAGGAACCCTTTCTGGCGTAACAGTACCGGACAAGGCAACCAAGCTGAAAATCACAACGGGAATATGAGACAGTTTGAACGGCACGCGCTAGTAGGAGCTTCAACCATGGCTTCGGCTGCTGCGTCATCCTGAACCCTGAACGCATAGTGAAGCTTAGGAAAGTCGAGGCAAAACCCTGGTCCAATGCTATATCGAGCTCCTAAGCCCATCTCCAAGACCTCACCTCACCACACCCGAAGTTCCATTCCTGTGGTGAATAGTTAAGACATAGTTACATCAGGCAGGCAGTTCTTTGGAATTGGCCTGTAGAGCTGTGTTTTACATCTCCTTCTTCTCCTCAGCATTGGGATCCCGACCCTGATCCTCATCAAAGGGAGTAATCAGGGAAACATTTTCTGTGATAGGCATGATTCAGGCCCCTATAGTGTGCTCTAGATAGCTAGCTGTCCCTCCATTGCCTGGGATCCCAAAGTCTCGATGGCCTCCACCCACCCCTAAAGCCGAAAGCAAACCCTATCCTAAGATCTTTGGGAGCCCGAATACCCTCAACGTCCTCAACACCCAATGACGTCCACATGAACTCTCAATGTCCTTATACAGGGATCACTGTCTCAAGCGCGTACCCACATACGCACTCGTCTTCAACCCTGCCACCCCGGAACACAGACTCTGGAATCTAGAAGCATCATAAACCCTGTAAGCCCTATAAACGGCCCCACTTCCGCTCGTTCTTCTCTGTCGCAGGAGCAATGATTAGAAACCCTCGCCCCATAGCCTCAAGAAGTCAGTATTAATAATATAAGGAACCCCAAGAAAGACCCAGGGTTTCTTAATCAGGCTCCTATATCATAACTGACCCTCTGGGCCTGGCCATCCCCTCCTTTCCCGTGGTCTTTTGAGGACCATGGGATCCAAGTGCTGTTCCGGCGAGGAGGCCAGGAGCCTTGTGAACCCCTGTAGAACCCCATAGAACACCGTCAATTTGGGGAGGGTGTACAGATAGTATTGGACCCTTGTAAACCCCAATAAAACCTTTTCTTTGGGAATTCGTTGGGGTGGAGAGGAATTGAAGAAATGCATTTATGGCAGCCTTTGCCACTGCATGGCGTGTGCTGTCCATCGTATGAAGCCATGGGTAACTCATCGAATCGCTGAGGCTTCAATCCTGCCATGCCAGCCTATCCCAAGTCATGACTCGTTGACAGTCACCTGCAGGAGCCATCACCCAATAGACATGTGCCGAAGAACAAAGACTACGCCATGTCTCATGATGGCAGTACAAAGCATTCTGTATGAGTCATTCGTGATCATAGAAAAGAGTTAGCACAGCCCTGGAAGACGATCGTGCTGGTCCCTACCGACTCTCAGACCTTATCATGCACTAGAATAGCTCGAAATTTGGGCCTTCAGACCCTTGGGGATGGAACGAAGAAGTCGGAGCCCAGTCGCATTGCTTCCAGGCCACTGATTCCAGCCAAGATGGTCGCAACGAGCGTGTGCATGCTGCGCCGGGGCGCCCGGAGCAGATTCCAGCGAGTTGGACCCTCGCATGGTTTGTGGTTTGGAAAGACGGGGCCCTGATATAGACCCGAAATGACCTCTCTGTAAGCTGTATCCTAGGCCGAAGAAATCTTTCACATCAGACTCAGGATTTAGATTGTTCCGGATTCGGGTGTGGCAGCCGATCTCAAGCCTAGGTTGTTTTCGGCTTTCTGGTTGTTAGTTGGTCCAGAGTTGTTTGGGGCTTCGTGCTCCCGCATTGTTTTGAGTATTGCGAAGAAGTGATATGTACCACGGGTCCGACTCCGGCTGCCTTGCACCATCGTGAAGAATGCTGTGTAACTAAAGGCTTCCGTCGCAAGGCGCTTGCAGTATCCGCATGCTCTTAAGCTTTGTATTGAGTTTCCAATCTGAAGGCTATATGCAGAAGGCCAGCTGTGGTGACAGCACCGGATATCCACGAGGGGCACACGGCAAAATATCTACTGCTACACAAGACAGGGAATCCCAACCGGAGCTTTCGGGGCCGCTGACAGGAGCTACCGAGAGGAAGTGATCAAGGCCCATGGGTGTTGCGGTTTCAGGGTTTCGATTGCATTCATCAGTATTGGCCTGGCTTGGATCTCGATAACGTTGCTTTGGACTGGCCGATAGTTCATTGGCATTGGCTGCTGCAGTAACAACATGTAACAATTGTTTGTGTGCAATCACTGTCGTTCTTGCTGTTGTCGCCAGGTAGTGCTAGCGCAGCTTCCACCAGTACCGTCTGCAAACCCGCATCCCGAGCTCCTAACCATAAGCACTACGAATGTGAGCTTGTCAGGAGCACTACACTCTGATCTCTAATTCCTAAAGCTGAACTCCTAGGTCCTAAAGTGCAAGTTTTGACGGACGTATGTGGTGCTTCGCCCTGGCGGCGTGTGGGTTTTCCGGCGGCAGCGAGTTTGACCACCTGTGTCGATTTAATATAGTCTCAAAACCCATAGGCCGCTGGGTTTATGATTCTCAGTCGGGTCAACAGCAAGTGCGGGCCCTGCTCAAAGGTAGATACCGTAGCAGCCCTTGAGCCCGAAGATTCAAGCCTGAACCATCAAGCCCAATCGCATCTGTCAAAAACGACTCCAAATGAGCCTCCTGTCAGGACGAGAATGCTCAGGCGGGGCCAAGTTTGAAACCTTCTGCAATGTCTGCATTTACAGCTAGTTATTTGTTGTGTTGTTTATCCGCTCAGGTTGGCAGGTCGGGAGTTAGGGTGTGTTGCCCTTGAGCTTTGGTTTTGGGAGCTTAACGCCATGATTGCTGTAGGGTTTCATGCTGCAGTTGTTGAAGGGCTTACAGGCCCCTGGAACCACCCTCAATGACTCAATCCTGACCGCTAAATCCTCGGCCTGCAACGCCGCTATACCCGAAACTCCCGCTCTGTGCAGGGCATCTCCATCTCAGCCTTGTCAAAGCGGCCCATTGCGCCAGGTTCCCGGAGGATTCCAAGAGGGTGGACCCTAAGGATCGCATGACCCCGACAAAGCATGGGGCTGTATGTCTGAGACTCTGTGCCCCAGCTCTGTAGGAGGCTCATGAGGGATTCAGAGATGGGACTTAGGGTTTTGCACACTTCGCTTCTTGAGCAAGGTTGCTAGCGCAGGACTCTTGGGTTTGGGGGGCCCCATTACAAAGCGGCTTCGGACCACAGTTTAGGGCTGCAGCTGAGATAGGTGCAAACAACTTGGTGTTTCAACTTTGGGGCCTGGGGGATCGCACCCCCGGGTCGTAGCAGATGAGTCGAGGGGCGCGTGCTTGTAGGCTCGCGACGCTCTGTTTGGGCTTTAACCAAAAAACCCCCTCTGAAGCCTTCAGCCCGGCGAGCTCCGAGGAAAGAAAGCAGAGAGTTCACCATAAAGCTGAAAAAGGCGCAGCCGGCGGCTCTTGAGTCGGTCTCTCCACTACACAGATCAAGGTCTACAGACTAGGCTTTGGAGAAGGGGTTCTGGAATGATTTCAGAATCCTGATGAGAGCTTATGAAGCGCAACTCCATTACGGAGGGCGATACATCCGCAAACCGGATGGGAAGTTCTAGACTGCACGCTCACCAAGCCCACTGAAATCAAAACCGAACAGAAGCAAGCCGTAAAATCCCGTCCCCCTAACCCCGAAACCAAGGTGCCTGAATGATTCGTAGCAGTATCCCCGAGTCGAACCCGCAAGCCCAATACCACTGAGCCTCCACTCCTGCTGAGTGAAGTCGGGGGCCCTAGGCTTCCTATCGTCCTAGTTGGTATAGGGGCTTCCTATAAAGGTTCCTTTCAGGGTGTTGGGGCCCATCCCCTCGGAATCTTGCACTTCGGAGTTTTCGGAAGAAGCTACACTGGCCCTGAGAAAGCCTGAGGTTGAGTATTGTACAGAAACCTCCGGTAACCCTAGTCTAGTTATGCAGGCCTCCATATCACACGGCTTCCGGCAGGGATTTCAAAGAGCCCAAATGCTGGCAACTTCAAGTGCTGACTCTTTGAACATCGTGAGGGTTATCCCCGGGTTGGGGGAAAGATCTTGATTTTATGAAGGTGTGTACAGATTTTTGTGTGGCTCTGCGATTTAAGTCTCCTTTGTAAGGCTCCAGATGATCTGTTTAGGGTCGTCCATAACAGTCCTTTGGTTTTCTGAAGCTCGAAGGTACCTAACCAAGACTGGATGTCGAAAAGTAGATAGTGGCGACCAATACCTAGCCTCCAAAACTTGCTGAGTTCGTATAGGTTGGTAACATCCTGCAAGCAATACATCTGAACAGGCCTGACATGAACTACCCCAACCTTTAATTTAGCAGGGCCCCAGCAGGCTCTGTACTATGGCTTCTGTTGAGACTCTAGCAAAGGCAGGCTGTGACAGTGCAGGGTATACCCTATAACCCTGCAAAGAAAGCAAGATCCAGAAGCCTCAGACCTAACCCATGACCTTGATTTGAAGGAAACCTTGAAGTGGCCCTTGCAGGACCCTAAAGCCCAGAAGCACCCTTACAAAAGACGAGCAGCTCTTCTTGCCAGACCCTCGAACAGTCTCGGCTCGGCATCGATGTGGACCTCACCGATGGGGTCGGGGTGGTGGTGGAACAGGCCCAAACCCTAAACCCTGAACCCCTCAACCCCTAAACCCCTAAACCCTAAGTCCTGAACCCAGCCTGGCCCGGAAAGGCCGTTTAAAGGGGACTTCTCACAGAGAGCTCCGCTTTAGGGGACAGGATGCCACAACTCATGGGCTTATGTGGGCGAGTTTGGTTTTTCTGAAACCTACAAGTGTCTAGAGCCTTGACGTCAAGGGTTTTAGATTGTAGGGGCTTAGAGTTCAGGGAGAGAGACGATTTCCAAAGAAGCACGCAGACTCCAAAGCCCCTTAATTAAGCCAGGCCCTTTCCATTCTCTGGTGATTGCTAATCAAGTTCGAGGCATCTTCGAATCCTGAATTCAGGCGTATTTGCTTTCACGGCTTATGGGATTTACCTTCCTGGTCGAGGACCATCGGTCATCACCCTAAACCCTAAACCCTCAACCCCAAACACTAAACCTGTAATCTGAGCCACACTTGCAATGCACAAGAGCCCTGAACCCCAAGCCCTAAAGACCAAAGCCGGATTACCCTGAACGCTAAGCCCTCTATGCCCGAAACCCAAGCCCAACAAATAGTCATCACACTTATAAACGCCCCAAGGCCGTAACCCTGAGCCCTAAGCCTTCAACCTCATATTGTGGAAGTCGCGAAAGCGCGCGGACCGCAATCAATGTGTGCTTGCAAACCACTTTTCTTCAAGTCGTATGCGGGTCTAGACTTTCTAATATTTTGTTCCCTTGTAGTCACTGTATACTTAGACGGTAATGTGTCCCGAAAACCCTGCTCCTTTTTCTATGACCCCTATGGAAACGCGGGCCCCTGATTCAGAGACCTCTTCTAAAATGGCTTAACTTTAGGATCCCCGTTCGAATCCTCAGTACCGGAGGCAGGTTTGTTAACCAGGAGCATACACTAGTTGTTGGTAGTGATGCTGCGGTGGAGAGAGGAGGGAGGTCGGGAATCCCTGTGGACAAAGACTCTGCAAAGCAAGCTTGCAACAAAAGCTCGAAAACGCTTTCACCCCCCTGAACGAACTAAACTCAGACGGCGAATCCCTAAAATCTAGGGTTTGGAGTTCAAGCTTAGGAAATCTTGTGTCAACATTCTGTTGCATGCTCAAGCCTCGGAAAGGTGAACCAGGGCCTTGTGAAGGACTGGAACCAGGCGCTCCGAGAGACCGGAATCCTGAATGATATCGGTACAGTAGGGGTGATTATGGGGGAACCATAAAGGCTTTGTGCACATGCCCATAAGCCCTCGAGTCTTTCATTCAGCCCAAGGAGTATGCCCTCACCCCTTCAGCTCGTCCATGCTGTTGGTAATGCTGTTGGTGCTGCTGCACAGCTGTCGCTCCTTCTCAATGGCATAAACGTCAGAGACAAGGCAGACATACATGGAGAGGAAGCCGTTTCGTCGCCTGTCCATGTTGGATAGTATGCACACAACTTGAAGAGCGCTACTCGGAGACTTTGTGCCAATCTCCGGCCGTGCATAGGCACACCCAGAGCTGTCGGTGCAGAGAGGGGATAGGCCGGTCGGGCAAAGTGGGATTTGGGGCTTGGCTTTGGGTCTTCAAGTTCTAGTGCAATAGGGCTTTAGGATTCAAGGTTTAGGGGCATCGAAGCAGCTGCAGGATGCGTCTGAAAGGCCTCCTTGTGACTTTGTAAACGTGGGAGGTTTGGGGTCTGAATAATTCATGTTGAACAAGACTTGACTGGATCCAAGCTTGAAAGAATGCTCCAGGAATCCAGGCGCTGAAATCCTGCCGGGCAATACACGTAGGCCTTGGTATGCGGAAGGAGGCCACGAACCGCAACCTCAACGCCGAAACCCTAAACCTCGACATCCGTATGCCCGAGACATAAGACACAGGAACAGGAGTTGGCAAATATCACTTGAGGTTTAGGATTCCGGGGCGGGTCAGTACCGAGGCGTGTTGGAAGAGCCCGATACCTTGTAATCGAGGAGTACAGATAATACAGATTTGTTCTTTTGGAGGGATCCTGACTATGATTGCAGGTTTATGGCTGACTGAGACTTCACACTCCCGCAGTGGCGAAGGTTAATCAAGGTCAATGGCGTTGCTTCGAATGCCGCTGAGATGACAGAGGCCGGCGACGGGTCTGGGAACTAGATAGAGTAACTACGGTCTACGGCTTAGCAGCAAAAGTGCTGGGTGTAGTATTAACAGACAAGTGCCTGGTTCTAGGATGTAGGGTGACGAGCTGTGGCCTTGCAGTTCCGAGTCTGCATTCTGGGTTAGTTTTCTGCGCATCCAGCGATTACACCAGACCGAAAACGTCAAGCCCTACCCTAGTTGTCCAAAGGAACTACATAACACGACGTAGGATTTATAAATGCGAATCAGTATGTGTGGTTGGGTAAGTATGCCCCCCCACATAAGTGCTTAGGACCCGGAGGGTTACTTGCATACAGACTAAGCCTTAAATTCAAAACCTGGTTGGCGAGATCCAGGATGCTTTCGGAGTTCAAGAAAGAGACGTCTGAATGATTAGTCGCCACACCCCCTTTATATAGCTATATCACGAGTGCTCTGCAATCCTATTCTGTTTTCTACCGGCCCTTAATTGGTGGCGGAGGTTTGAGCCTCTTCAACCATCTTACCCTTGGAGCCGTGTAGGAGCCTTTGCGGGAAGCCTCCCTGGGCGCTTAAAGGAACCTCTTTGAGCTCTTGTTTGAGAGGAACATGAGGACTTGAAAGAACCATGGGGCTTCGACAGCTCAAGATGCAAAGCGTGGAGTCTCGACACCCCAAGAGCCTAGTTGCCCACATATGGTTGCATATGGGTTCATGGGGTCTCACGCGGCTTATAATGTCTTTATATGCGCTAAGAGCCCAATTACCTGAAAATTTGAGTTTCTGGGTTATAGGTACCGAACGGCTATACTGTAGAGGTCTCCAACAACAGCGGCCTACTGTAATTATAAATCACTGGGCTCCAGGGTTAGGTAATTAGGTCACAAAAACCCCAACTTCCGAAATGCCTTAAACCTGAACCCTAATTCATTAAATGCCCCAGAACTCCAGGTCTGCAAGAAGCACGACGAGCTTGAGATCACGGTGTCCCGAAAGTAAGGAACACCGTGGCAATCTTGTGGCTTGTCCTGGAAGGTGCTTATTCTTTCAAGTTGCTCACGGTTCCGGGGTGGGTTTTCGGCCTTTAGCATGGTACTTGTCGAAGGACGCGCACACCCTCTTTTTGATAGCAGATAACAGTTGGCAATCAGCACCAGCCCCACCGGTGCAGAAGAGCAAGGGGAATCCAGGTTGAACATGTACAAGCTCTTTTTTCCATTGCTGCGGCCGTCCAGTTCCGGCTATCATGGTCCCGAACCCCTAAGCCCTGAATCCAAAATCTTAAACCCCCAAACATTGGTCCTGCCCGAACCCTGAACCCGAACCCTGATAGAACGTTTTTGAGGCTGCGCAACAGTCCATCAGAGGGCACAGGGCTTCTGAAGTTCTTGTCATCTTAAGTTCTGAGGCAGCCCTGAACTTAACTCCTCCTGTTGGATATGGTTTAGGTATGTGGGGCTTGAGGTTGAGGGTAGCGATCGTGGGTCACTGCCCCTATCAATAACTTAGTCATATCATGCACATAGACTACAATCATATAGCTAGCCGAGCTTCTTCTGCCTCTAAGGATAAATCTCAACAAGGATAGATGCGAGTTCGCGGCGTGTGCCTGCTGCCAAGGTTGCAGCTATAACCACGAGGGCTTGGTGGCCCGCATGTCTCACACGTTTCCTTGGCTTCCGGCCCTGTAAATCAGGCATCTCACAGAACGACCGTTGATTAGATTGGTAGCTCCTCGGACGTCGGGGTTTAGTGGTCAGAGCACGAGAGACTTCATACTCCGGAGCTGTCCGTGCGGTGCAAAGCGGCTTTGCTCTGATCTTCGAGCAGTTTTTTCTTCATTTCCAGCCCTGATATCCTACACCGATTGCCTTACACCCCGAACCCTAAACCCGCAATGCACCTAATACATAATCACGAAGCACCAAGCCTTTCCTGCTGTAGGCTGCACTTGCAGAGACCCCAGCTTCCTTTGGGCTTCGGGTTGAGCTGCATTTCGGGCTGGCAGCTGCGAGTGTGGGGTTTAGCACAATGCTGCGAAGCCCTTTGCTCGAAGGCTCAGGGGACTTGGTAAGCAGGGTTCTGAGGTCTGGTGACTGTTACTAGACTGACTAGACCTGCAGAGTTGCAAAACCAGGTTAAGAGACTTGGAGCTCCACTTCTCAGGATACTTTATACTGTACATGGAAGCCTCAGGCATGCCTGGGGGCCGAAGCCCAAGACTGCTTGCACCTGGCCGAAGTCCGGACCATGTGCAGCATCGCATGTTCTTCTCGTAGGGATCGGGTCCCCTCTTCTTCGAGGCCTTCAGAGAGTGCATCATAGCTCCAACTACGGACCTGAAGGGGGACCCGACTTTAGAGAAGCACCCTGGGGAGGGCCGCACAGGAGGAGCAATTGGGCTCTGCAGGCTCTCGCATGAGACTGCAACCACGACCCACGGTCTTCTAGAAGGATTTGGGTTTGTTTAGTGATCGAGGATGTAAGGAAGACAGTGCTTCTTACCCCTAAGCCTTAATTCCTCAGCCTTTCAAACCTAAGCCGCAACCTGCAAACCCAAGGAATGGTATTGGTAATTCTTAATCCCGTGGGGTCAGGGTTCAGGGTCCAGGATTCAAGGTTTAGGGTTTCGGCAGTTCTCAAACCATAAGCCCGAAGCCCCTCATTCCTTGAACTCCGAGTCCTACGTCGTATCAGAGAAGATGTAGTCCTGCGTAGCCCTCAGAGCCACAGTGGGCTGTTGTGTTATGGGTATGGTTACGTTTATATAGGATTGAAGGCACAGCAGGCCACAGGGCTGAACTTGAGCTAAGTGCCGAGAAGCCACATGCAGGATTGAAGTCGCCTTGCCAGTAAGCCTGGGCACCTGTGAATGATTATGCATGTACTGCAACGGCTCTGTCTCAAGCTCCAACTCGCCCCCGACCCTGAAATCCCAAGATCTGACAGCAAGGTCCGCAAGCTGCAAAAGCCCACAGTCAGGCTCTTCTTATGGAACTCCTGGACTGACCAGAACTTCAGGGTTCTGCAAAGTTTTCTGTAAGATCTCTGCTAGAGAAATGGATAATGTTTCCTACGCTATACAAATGTATGTCCTCATTTCGGTCAGTTAACTTGCTTAGACTGGACCCAGATAATCCCGAAGCACATCAATGTCGGCCAGCCCCTCTCCGCCGGAGTCACTGGGATCTCAGCTTGTGTCCGTTCGACTGAGAAGACGGCTTAAAGGCTTAGAGCTTACAGTGGATTCAGGGATTGGGCTTGAGGGTCTAGGGATCTAGATTCACTAGGCTACGGTATTATGGATGAAGCTGGGACCCCGCCACAGATAATGCTCAATGAATCTCGAGGGTATTCTGTGCTGCAAAGGCAGATGCACAGATGATCACAGATGCCTCATAAAATAGCATTGGCACAGAGCAGCCGCGGCACTGGTGCATTTCCGCTGGCTTGGACCCTGCAACATAACTCGGAGTCCAGGCTGCAGACATCTACACATGAACTGCTTCACCCTTCGCAGCCCGAAGCGTTTTCCTTCCATGGAGCTGGGTTAGCTTCAAGGCTGTGAAGTTTCAGGGTAGGGCCAGAGGGTAAGGGATTTATGGTTCAGGCTTTCAGGGCTTCGGGTGCTTTCTCTGCGGCTCCTATTAGCTGTTGAGGGATTTGACACAAAAGGGAGCTGCTTCAGGCATACGCAGTCAGGCCTCGAAGACCAAGTCCTTCTCTTGGGGCTTGGAAACCCTGAAACATAGACACTGAGGCACTTTTGCAGTGCTCATGATTTCTTGATGATGCTTGGACCTCTTGATTGAATTTCTTGACCTCAAGAAGCAGGGTCGAGGTCCCGAGGTGATACCCCACACCCCAAAACCAAACATGCGAATATTCTGGCATAACTACTTGCCACAGATTCCTGCTGATTCGTGACTGCTAGTGCGCTTATTGCACGCCTGCGCATGAAATGCAGCTCGAAGTGCGACTCACAGAGACCTATAACCCCCGTGATAAAAGAGTAAGCCTCACATTAAAATTAGATAAGAAGCCCTTATTCTACATTGAGAGTTTTGCGCTGAAAAAAAATAAACCTGAGCCGAAACCAGCCCCCGAACCCAAAGCTCCAACCTCAAGCTCCGACCCCAAGTGCTTATGTATGTATGTATGTATGTATGTATGTATGTATGTATGTATGTATGTATGTATGTATGTAAAGAGTCAAAATAAAACACTTGGTGGGACTCCTACTATTTCCAACTTCTCTAATCTCTTTCCCTTGTCCTGTCGCAGCACTTCGGCACGGGCCGGCGAGGAACCGCCTGCGTGGGGTGGCGAGGAACTGAATCTTGGGGTGTTTGGTTGCGCTTAATCTGGGTGTCTGCGGAGCCCTAGATGCTCAGGGCTCACTCTACATGACATTGAGCACATCGGGAGCATGCAGAAGTGCTGCATGTTGCCAGAGGTGCAGGAGAGTATTGCATATTCCTATAAGTTGCATGTACAGAGGTTAGAGCATCGTGGGATGCAAAGTCGGGTTGTTGCGAGATGAGGCGGCAGCGGAGCTTCAGCCCTCGCTGCCCTCCAGAGCCACGCACGATTCGACAGTTGTTCAAAAAGCAAGATGAGGTTTGGGTCAATCCGGCGACTAACAAGCGCAAGTAACTACACAAGTCCCTTACTGTAGCTGTTGTTGCAAGTGGATTTACTTGCGTTTGGCGTTTGTATTTACAGTCGTTCCGTGCGTAGTTCTTCCTTTTCATGTTTGCGGGGTCCAGGTGCAGGGATTGTCAGGTATGGTTCCACAGCGAAGCTCAAAGAATCCCAAACTCCGAAACCAGCTGGGTTTAGGTCCAGAGTCCTAATGTCTACATGCATGCCGCAGCCACTCCGGCTCGTGGGCACGAAGCAGAACCAATGCTGAGCAGGCGGGATCGGGTTAGTTGTTCTTTCCGTGGAAAATTTCGTTGAGGTTTCAGACTTCTGATTCCGGGTTTCTGTTAGTAGACACACCTTCACAGGTCAGCCTGGGTTGGAGAGTTTTGGTTTGCTGTCAGGGTCTGTACAATGTTCGTACAGCTGCTGTTGCTGGAATCAATGAGCTTCGGAGAAAAAGGGATCCCAATATGAATCTCAAATAGACGGGTACGGACACTCTGTCCCGGAACATGCCCACGCATGAGCGAGGGACTGTTCTTCTCCTCTTCTAGAAGGTAGAGGTGGTGACCGAAAGGGAGTTCGTGGCTCGCCTGTTTCTTCTCCCTAGGCTTGCTCAGCTCTGCATGCTTCTGTTGAAACACTCCCGCTTCCAGCTTCTTCAACGGGCACGTTTCGACGCCACGCGCCGAAGAAACCTTCCACACCGAATCCCGCGCGATTGACAGGAACCCACAGGAAGTGCGCATTGTCTTGGGTTTAGGGCTTGGGGCTTCTTGCTTGTTGCACCAGCCCCTCCCACAGGAACCTGGCGGAAACCTCGTGCGAGGTGATGTTCTCCTCACATCTGTGGAGTATTGCTGTAACGAAATTCTGGGGCTCAGCTACGATGCTCCATTGTTCCGGCTCCGAGCACGTGTTTGTTTTGAGCAAACAGCTCTCCAATTCAATTACTGAAGCAGTTCATCAGTAGCACACGTAAAACTGTCTCTGCGGTTACCATTTGCAAGACATTCTGAAGCCTGAATACCCTAATGTTGTTTTCTCCGCCCCGCAGAACAGGCCAGGATGTATGGTCTCTCCCTGGGCGAGACGGACGACGACGAGGACATGGCAAACCTTGAAGCTCGGGTTTAGGGTTCAGCGCTGTAGGGCTTAAGGACTTTAGAGATTTAGCGGGAAAGGCTTGAGGGGACAGTTTTGGGCCTTTGGGCCTGTAGATCTTTAGGATTCAAGGTTTCTTGAACTTCGTTCCCAGCGCCTAAGACTCGAACCCTGGCACGACTCGAGATTTGTCATTTGTTTATTCTGGGAGCTGAAAGACAAAGGATGGACCGATCGTTCGCAAAGTGAGTGAATGTTCCTGATCCACCAAAGACCATATGTTAACCTTTGAGGGCGAAATATATCAAACTGTTTCAGGGACAAGACGGGGGAGGATGCTCGCGATCTTACAGCCCAACCCTGTTCCTAACTGGTTTAGGGTGTTCTGGTTTTGGGTTTGTGACTTTGAAAAACATTCCTCACTGTCACCCATGTCTCATCCTCCCAAACCGCAAGAGCAGACGCTGCATTGGCAATCTTCATCCCTGAAGCCCTAAAGCCGCTTCCCAGCCCAAACCCCTTAAAGCAGCAGGGCGTTTACAAATGCTTTCGTCTGCAACCATGAAGCCCTAAAGGCCGGACCTACGAAACAGAGACGTCACAGAAACACTTAAACCCCAACCCTGAAGCCCTGAATGCCCAAAGAAAGCCACTTAAGCCCTCAAACCCCGAAGTCCGCAAAGCCTAAGCTACTCAACCCTGACAGCGACAGGAGATTCAGGAAGTTGTGTTTAAAGATCCTTGTAATAAGGACTGAAGGACCCGACTGTTTCCAGCCAATTTTGGTGTCCCTTCTCTTCTGTAGCTCCCGAAAGGTCAAGCCCCAGCGCCGAAAACCCCTCCACCCTCCACAGGATTTCTCTGCTGATTCTGGCTGGATACCGTGGCATCTTGTCCTGGAAATTGAGGGTTTGAGGGATCGATGCGGTGCTGGAAAATGGGCTGAGGGGTGAGGACGAGGACTTTCAGGAGGTGGCTTAGGGTTCTTTTCAGGGGAATTCAAGCCGTATGGGTGTTGGACGAAACGCTTCCTCTCTTGGTCGAAAGGATGAACGAAAACAGAAGGTGACCCCGACGTCCCAATTTATGGCCAACTATCAAGATGCCTTCCCACCATGTCGAAGCTCCCTACAGCATTCATTCCTCACAGTGCATCTGGACTTCTTGATGTTTCGGCGCTTGCTGTTTCAAACGTCGCGCTTCCGAGCTGCTTCTTCTCTGAAAAAAGCCAGACATGCCTCCCAGACCTCGATCAAGATGTCAAACCTGTAAACAAGCCCTGGACCCTTCTGGTTGTAGCGTAACTCGTGCCGCTTTATGCAGACAGTCGCTGATTCTTCAGATGCCGAAGCAGTTTATGGTTAGGGTTCTCTTCAAAGTGGTTCCCCTCCGCTCTTCCGGTCTTCTTCCCGGTCCACATCTTGCTATGATCCTGACGACTTGCTACTGTTTACCCTGTTGCAGTCAACCCGATTCTACACCAAATTCAAGAGCCCCTGAACCGCACGCCATTGACCCGGACGCAATCCCGAAAATCAGGCGTTAGACCCCAAAGCCCAAGCCCCGAACCCTAAAGCGTCAACCTTGGATCTCCAATCCTAAGCCCTCAGTCTTCACTTCTGAAATCCTATACTCCCGAAGCCTTGAAGTCCTCAGACAGAAGCGACGCAAGGTTCTGTGGATTGAAAGGCCACGAGCTTTTCGCCGAGGTCGAGGAAGAGTATGCCGTGCCCTTAATCGGCGGTTAAAGCCTTAGAAAGGGCTTAGGGCTAAGGCTTCAGGCATCCTGGAACCTCTTTCTTTCACGAAAGAGCGTACATATTTCAAGCAGAAGCCTCGGGCACCGGTTTGGGACCTTTCAACCGACTTAAGATCGATGGTCGCGGGGGGAGCCGAATCAGGAAATTCCTGTCTTCTTTGTGGGATTTGAGTAGTGGCGGCTGGGCAGGTGGGGCGGTGCCAGGCCGAGGAGGAGAGGGGCACTAATTTGCACAGAAAGTCTGTGGCGTGGTGCACAGTTCTGTGAGCGCTAACAAGAGAGAGCGAGAGAGAGAGAGGAGGAGGAGGAGGAGAGGCAGGCTTTGTGCGTTTAACTGCCCAGTCCTGCCAGGGAGGATGGCCCAGGCCATGCTGTCAGAGATAGCCCAATTCTTCCAGACTACGTTCCGGAATCATGTTCTTCCCAGACACCCCCCCCCACTGAACGTGTAAGCTTCAACGTTGCAGAATTTGCGCAGCTTCGCATCCTAAAGTTCACAGCTTCTTGAATCGAGAGTTCCGAAAGCTAGGCAGAGCGAGTTGAGGGTTGAATTTGGGGGAGGGTTTCGGGAATTCGGGATTCTCAGCCCTGACGGCTTTGGGGTTTTCGAGTGGAATCACGGAAGCTTGTCTCTTATGGGACCTATGCCGTGGATCGTAGCCTTAGGCTCTGAGGGACTCCTCACGAGTGGAAGCCCAGAAACCTAAACTTTAAGTCCCGAAAGCAAGAACCCCTACAGCTTTGATTGCTGAAGGACAGACTCCCAACACGCAAGTCCTGCATCTAAGTAGTAAAGCTGCGCCTTAGTTTTCTTCGAAACAGTTGTAGCAAAACAAACCCCGAAAGACGATGTTGTCAAGGTCGGGTTTAGTGTCAGTCCTACATTCAACCTGATGCTGACGAATCCTTAATGCCAATTTCAAACGAAGGACAATGTTGTCAAGGTCGGGTTTAGTGTCAGTCCTACATTCAACCTGTTGCCAACGGATCCTTAGTTTTAAAAATCAGTTGCTGCAAGGGCAACTTCACAAAGCATGTCTTCAGACCCCTGTGTATTGTAACTGTTGCATGTTATACTACCGAAAGTGTATTCTGATCAAGACTTCCTACATCTTCCAACAGCGTGAAAGTCGCTGAAGCCCTCTTCTGCTTCTTCAGCTTCTTGCTTGCTTTCTGGACGCCCGAACCCTGAAGATCCAAAACAAAGGTCCGTGACAATTTCAACCTGTATGGACTCAGACAGTGCGGGGCCTTAGCGAGTTTGGAGTTTCCGGATGAGGGTCTGGGGCTTGGAATTGGGGCGAAGATGTAATGTAGGGGCCTTAATCATT
>CAJNDV010016847.1:0-40720 GCA_905221635.1 Symbiodinium sp. CCMP2456 | reverse complement strand
ATTATAAGTATAGTATAATATACCACAAACCCCTATTCTAAGTTTTCAGGGCCCTATATTAGGCTTCAGGATTTCGATCTACCCGACTGCAGGACCCGGAATGCAGCAGTAGCTCGAACTTTGGCCTCAGAGGCCGGATCCATCAGCTACTACTCTTCCTGGGGCTAAAGCTCACATGGGTAATTCTCTTAACTAGGGTCCCTTTTAAAGCCCTTTTCGTAAGAGTGCCGTACCATAGTGGAGACCTAAAAGGGGACTCTTATTTAGAGAACTACCCACATGCTAGTGTGCCGACAGTCATGAATCTGTTCAACCTCATGCCGTCCTAACCTCCGAACCCCATACCGTAAATCCCAATTCCCAGATCCTCAGCCCCCAATCCCAAACTCGACAGCAGAATCTCCGCAAGGCCCAAACTTGGGCCCGTCCAGTATGCTTCCTCAAATCCTGAATCCGAAAGCCGACAGCGTTATCATCCCAATCTGTCGGCCTTGCAGCGGACGTACATGGGTTCTTCGTTCATGTACTTTCCATGCTTCTTCGATGAGCGAGATGTGACACGCGCAGCTCGTGGTGACCAAATCGCCCGTGGCCAGGTAGAGGCCCAAACTCGCAGAATGTGCCTGCCGTTTTTGGATCTGTAGCGTTTTGGTTTCAAAGTCAACCGTGAACCACAAGCCCTTTCAATCCGAAACCCTTAGCAACCTTAAACGCCTTAAACTACAACCCGCCACACCTCCAAAATCTTGAAACCTCCTGAGGCGATTTCAATTCTATGACCACGCCCTTGAGATGATTCTGTCTTCTGAGGCCATCCTGAAACTCGAATACTCGAGATCGACGCGTTTAAATTCCATAATGGAGACCCCCGATCAAGAGCCCCAAACCGAAATAGGGATTTCTGCCGGGGTGGGCATAAACAGGTTCTCAAGCGCAGGAGGCTTAGCGTTCAGGGACAGATCTATCTGGATCTGTTTGGACCCATGTGGCTTGGGTTGTAAAATTGTGGGTTTAGACTTCGGGTCAAGCAGACGCATGCTTTGTGGATTTGGTCGTACCGCACCCCAAAAAATTCTTAACCTTGCAGAACTTGCTGAACTTGAACGTCTTCTCCGGTAACGGCAATAATTATCAACACCATGCTGATCAAACTGATGTAGCTGTACCTAACATCTCCTGTTCGTTCCTGCTTCGAAAATGTTCGGGCGGCTTGGGAACCATCAATCTTACTCCTGCTCTGTATGATGAGCATTGAGCACCTAAAAAGATAAAAGGAGAGCATTGGCTCCACGATATTCGAGGACCTTTTAAACCCATGCCAGATGCTCCCAACGGTACTACTCGTGGACCCCGAAGCCCAAACAGGGGTATTAAGTTCTCGGATCCGTCCTGTAAAAAGCTCGCAACGACAAGGTATCCTACGTGGTTTGGTAAAAATGCCAGCTGAAGCCCGAATCTCAAGCTCCAGACCCTAAACTGAAATCCTGTTTGCTTAAGGTGCAGCGACGAACTGAGCCTACGTGCTCTGAGAATTAGGGGCTCCTGTTGAAGGGTCCCTGATTTTTGGAATGTTCCGAACAGAAAGCAGAAAGCCCCAAAATGTATGCCCTTGAGCCCTAAACCCAAAATCCAAAAGCCCCACACCCTTAAAGGAACCTTCTCTGAAGGCTCCTGAAGATGACGACCTGGCGGACACCGAGTTCCTGGAGATCTACAGGAGAAGCCTCGAGAGCATCCGAAAAGACTAAGCGAGTTCATACAGGGGCCTCCATATTTACCAGTACTATTCTTGGGGAGTTCCTTATTATAGTTAAAGTAGAATGGGCCCCTATATTAATCCAGATGCTTGCAGCGAACAGGGCATGCACTTTAAGGCTTTAGCGTCAGCGTTTCTCGTTCAGGTTTCAGAGGGTTTCTTGGAAATCTTTGCAGACTTTTTTTTTTTTTTTTTTTTTNNGGGGTGGTGGTGCTCGAATAGCACAATTTAGAGGCTCTCTTAGTTTGGCTTTGCACTGCATGGTTCAATGCTGCTGGTTGCAACTATGAAGGTGTTCTATAGGGGTGATGGCGTCTTTTGTGGGGCGCTGTTGGGGCTTGCAGCCGGTGCTTTCTAAGAGGTTTAGTATTCTTACGACAACTGGCCTTGTAGTACGGATTACAGCAGGCCGTACGACGATGTTGATACGGCATCATTAAAGGGTTTCGTGAGATATGGTTGCGATAGAGTGTTTTTAGGGGCTGTGCGCATTATGTTGTTGCTTTTGTATTTCTGCCCAAGTGAGAGCATATAGGGCTCGGAAATTCAAAGTATGGATGCTAGCATTAACTTCCAGGCACATGACAGCATTTTTCATTTGGAGTTTGTGCTCTGTCAGCGCGTAACTGCATGTCTTTGGTCTCGCACAGCTGATGCTCTCAGTCCTTTTATCGATCGTATGGGTGCCCATCTCAGTCTGATTGAGCGCCCAAATGTTTAGGGTTGTATTGCGCCCTTCTTTCTAGAAGCCGACCCGTAAAGCCCCCACATGCGCTGCCTCTAGGCCCGATGATGCAGTGAGCAATGACCCTTTGGTGTTTAAGGCTCAGGGGTCTAGGCATACATACTGTATATTATATACTCTTAAGACTTTGGGCTTAGGGTTTGAGAACTCGGGTTTTGGCCTAGCAGCTGATGAGGCTTATCCCTACACCCTAAACCCAGTCCCTAGCAATCCATGATCCCCAACAGAAACCTGAAACCCCTGACTACGGAACCCTGAGCCCTGGAACCGGAAAAGCATAGGTTTCCAGAAACATTGCTTTGAGAGAGCCTGAGAAGAACAGAAAGCGCAAAAAGAAGCCCACGCTCTGAAAGCGCAGGGATGCGGCCGACCTTTACGGCCTTGGTCTTACGCCGCCTGTGTTTCAGGGGTTTTGAGAGCTTGACGGCTCCGACTTTCGGACCTTGAGGGCTTCGGGTTTGTTGGGGCTTGGGACTTTTGGATCTAGGTGTTTTGCGGATTTCTGGTGTTGAGTGAGAAGGATTTAATTTCAAGCTTAATTAACAAACATACCCTTGTTGTAAATACGTCTGTCCACCCTGTACGGTGTTGCCGTAGATGCGTGTACATGCCAGTACATAAGTATGTCAATGCACATCTAAATGTGTGTATGTGCGTGCATGTACATACATACATACATACATACATACATACATACATACAGACATACAGACATACAGGAATACATACAGACATACAGACATACAGGCATACAGACATACATACATATGCACATACATATAGCCTAAACCGTAAACCCTAAAACCCATGTACATATATGTACATATCTATGCCTACATATATATCCATTCTAGATATATTTATTTAGTTGCTTAATTACTTCGTTTATTGATGTTTAATCAGTTGCATTTATATGCATATTTGTATACGTATGTACATATATATATATATACACACACACGTTCACATGTTTACATGCATTTGCAGCGTTCAGTCTAGATTTAGGGATCCTTTGTCGTGGAGGGTTCGTGTGGGGTCGTGTTGCAGTGCAGTGACCTATGAGGCAGACTGGGTATGTTTCGCGTCAAGGCTGCAGAGAGAGAGAGAGAGAGCGAATCAAGCACGTGCGTTAAGGGCTAAGAGGACAGAGTTGAGGTCTACAGTTGTTGCTTCACGTTCTGGGTGTTTCGTTTTGGATCAACTGCATTAGACATCTTCGGTCGTCGGCTTTGGGGCTTGACGGTTTGCTGAATAGAATCTTAAGTATACACGGTCTGGATGGGCAGGAAGCAGCATTGTGAATGTCAGTATATTCGATCTGTTGGTTTTCTAGGAGATCACAAACCATCTGAACTCTCAAGCCCTAAACATTAGTCATGACTTCTCATGTCTAACGCTACACCCCAGTTTCTAAGCCTAAACCCTCAAGCCTCAAGCCAGCCGTCTTTGCGTTCGCTGAGGCCTAATTCATGCCCGCTACATCGCCTCTCCGAGGGGACTGCAGGCTGACCAATCTGGGTTCTTGATACGGAATTTAATTCAAGTTACCATAATGGGATTTGGTAGTAAAGAATGGGTGTCTTTATTGTGGCTTAACTTAAGTCCCTTAACAAGAACCCGGTAATTGCCGCCTGAGGTGTTGACGATGTTGATGTTGGAAGTGGCGATGGTTGTGACATTCAGCATACTACTGACGACTGCCACGGTGAGCTGATTCAAAGCTTCCACTGCCTTCGACCCGAACAGCTGTAAGATATTGCGCTTCATGTCGCTCATGGTTCCGGATCTATTTGGATCCATGTTAATGTTGCAAATCTTCTTTGGTTGCTCGGGTGTTGTTGGAAAACCAAGAGAACGCCGCTAAGCCTGAACGGCGAACAGGCTTATCTCGCTTTTGGTCATTCTTGATGCTAGTCTTTTGTTTGGAAGGGTGAGGGGGATCCTCCTTTTACGGATCCAAGTCTTAGATATGGTGCGAAGGTTTAGGTTTGAGCGGCTGGAGATTTCGCAGGGCAAGATCCCTTGGCGAAGGGGGGGCCCGTCCCGATAAGCCCGTGTGTAGGCCGTGCAGGCTATAGCACTTCGGAAACTTAGGGACTTAGGGCCTGAGGCTTTGAGGGTTTAGGGTTCGCTGGCAGGTAATGCGAGACAAGTACCTGAAAGCGGTTTTCGGTACATGTCCACGGGTGCTTTGTGACCGTGGCGATCTCAGGAAGGAAGAACGGGTGGTTCGGAGACGGGTTCGGAGTTGAGGTACGGGATCTACAAACTAGACCCTTCAAACAGGCCTATCTTCATCCGGCAGGAAAACCTCTTTGGAGCGTTCTGCAGGTTAAAAGCGTTAAGGGTCGGGGTTTTAAGAATGTCTGGCTTTCATGATTAAGATCCCACTTTGCTCAAATACTCTATCTCAAAGAGAGCAGGTCTAGGTAATCCTAAGCTCTAAACGGTATCGCAGAGCGAACTTGCTTCTGGTCTGACTGTCTTCGGCCAATGGTCCTAACCTGTTATCCCTCAACGGTAAGCTCGCAGCCCGAAGTCCTTGAACCACAATCGCTAGACCGCGTAAGTTTACCGAGAAAGACGTTCTAGGTGAACTCGGCATGTGCTGTTTTGTTTAAGACTCGGTGATCAGAGCCCGAGCTGAAACCGTCGCCATGGCATCAAAACGATTGTGAAATTTACCGAGGAGGAAGAAGGAGAAAAGCAGAGGAAACGGCTGCTCCTACGCCTTAAGCACTATACAGACACAAAGCAACTCCGGGGTTTTGTTCCGAGCTTAGCTGTTAGTATCAAGGCTCGAGAAGTTCCTCGTTAAGCACATGAAAGCCGAGAGCGCACACATGAGCCCTGCTAGAAAGTAGATGCTGCGCCTCACTTCATGTAGCCCAGGTCAGCACACTCTGCCCATGGGTCTCTCAGAGGATCTACGAGCGGCACAGGTACGCACCCAGCTGCAGTGTACCGGCTCGCAACGCCATCAACCCGAGAATTTCGCACTTGGGCCTAAGCTTGTCAGGATGAAGGTACACACAGGGCTGACAGGCATAGTGCCCGGATTTCAATACATATAGATGGCAGAGGCCACAAAGGCGCATGGGGCAGATCGAAAGGTAGTTACACCACCATGGAAAGTGGCTCAGAGGTTGAAACCCTACCCTCGAAACACGACATACACTCTTTAAATCCACTCCGGCCTTTATCCCCGACCTTAATTACAAGGGTTTTCGTCTTCAGAGCTTCCAACCTGGGGCCATCAATAGTTTGGATCTTGGCTTGAACGGGTTTGGGGTCTCTGTTAAGGAACTTTGGTTTGGTTACCACAAAAGGGATACAATATGTTTGACCTCATGTCTCTATTGTATTCCCCTGCATCAGGCTCATTCACAAGAACCCGGGTTGAAAGATGTAAGGCTCTCAAACTTTGAGGATGTCCATCAGCTTCGCGTGAGCCTCCATAAGTTGTCGAAAGTCACTTCCCGAAAGCCCGAAAGCCTCAACTTCCAGACAGCACCTGGCTTACAACACGTCAAATTCTTCCCTGTGTGTGAACACTCCCTCGTTGATCAGCCACTTGCTGTCACGGGACGTCCAGCTGGAAGATACTCGAAAACCCAATGCTTCAACAGTAACGCACCAAAAATCAATGTTTTCTCAGTTCAAGACTTTCTCCCTAGAACTGCCCTTGTATCCCTTAGTTTGATGAGCTCCCTCTCCTGGCACACAGGTGAAGATGTTCTGCCCCAGGTGCGAACAGGCCTCGCCACTGCAACACTGATTTTGCCCATGGGAGATGCAACCCGAAGCCGACTCTCGTGGATGGTAGGCTTTCGGATTTTAGCTTCCAACTGGTTCCGAATTGAACCTGTACATGTAGTCCTGACTCAAACGGGGTTGTCCATAATGAGATTATGCATGGCCTGAACGAAGGCAATTCCCTGCCTGTGGTGGATACTAACCCTATGGAGTTCGCTCAGTACAGGGTTCCCAGACCCTCTCAACACAAAGCTTGTCACAAGAACCTCACGGACTCTTCCCGGGCCCAAACCCCGGGGCTAGAATTCCCTAGGCTGGGCTCTGGTTGAAGAACTTGGTTTCGGGGATAGCTTTTGCCTGCGAAACGCCTAAACATGGTTAAGTTTACGGTTCAGTGGCGTAGGGCTTCGGCCACAAGACCTAGTGAAGCCTTGGAACTGACAGCAATGTTTGGAACAGCCCCGACCGGCCACACGCAGAGCCATCCAGGTCTACTCTGCAAAGAGTAAGTACAGAGAGGTCGATGGCGCCTGCTTCGGGATGCCTTCCCGGCATGCTTCCGGGGGGTTTATGGGTGCGAGCCTACGACCCGAAACCGAATGCCAAAAGAGTAGTCTGCTTTTTGCTTGGAGGCCTTGTTGAGCCCTCAACCCGAAGCCCTAAAAACCCATGGCTCTCAACCTCGAAAGCTTCAAGAAAAATGCAAAACAAGGACACAGAGACTCCGAAACCATTCAGTTCGTGTCATCCCTCAGAGGGACATCGTGTTCATCATATGGATTGAACCGTATTTTGCCTAACCGCAGGGGGCTTAGGATAACCAAGCCCCCCAAAAAAGCCTGAACCCCAAACTACCCTAAAGCCACCTTCGAAGCCCCCGTTTGCGATGCCTGGCCAGGTCTTTCCCTCAAATCTTTCTACAGACCTATCCGTCCCTGATGCCTTTGGACATCCCGAGGCCCGCTTTGAAGGAGTTCTTGAACTTGCCGTCCCTTGCTGTTGTTTTGAGGCGAAGATGTGTAGAAGTATCCACTGATTTAGGGTCTGTATATTGAGGTCTGCGTTTTCACTGTGTTCGGGTGTTTGGGGAGTCAATCCTTGCTTGGAGTTTAGGGCTTAGGTCTAGTAAGACATAGGAATACATATAGTAACAGTAAAAATAATAATAATAATAATAATAATAATAATAATAATAACAACAACAATAACAACAACAATAGTAATAGTAAGCCTGAATAATAGCAATAACAATAGTAGCAATGGTCTACGGCAGGTCTTGCACGAAGTCATGACACCTCAAGCCAGACTTTCGCATGCCATGTTCAACCGATTGTAATCTGTGACCGCAGCACACTAGACCATTCTCGCAAATACCTTCTCCAAGATCATGGGGCACACCCTCAACTGAGACCCAGCACCGCCTAGACGCCTTCCAAACCCCAAATGCCAAATCCTAAACCCTAACACCCTAAACCCATATATAGGAAGGGCTCAAAGGTAGGGTTCAGGATTTTTGGCTTAGTTCGGAATCTTTCGATATCCTCAACAAATCGACCAAGCCAAGAGCCAAGACGCGGATCCGAGGTTCTCAAGGGAGCAGAGCTTTTGGGATGCTATGGTGTAGAGAGACTGCACAGGTCTAAGGTGCCGAACTGGACGCACATCTCAGCAGCTTGTGCTTGCACGCAGGCCGTTCCAACCTAGAGTCTTCGGCCTCGCCCTTGGATGCAGGAGTTGAAGATGAAGTTTGGAGTTTGGATAGAGGGCGGAAGCCCACGCCCTGAGACCCTTGCCTCTCAGGAGGCGTGGAGTGGCTGCCTAGGATCGCGCATTTGTGTTTGGTTTTGGGCACTTTTGGGCGGGGCTGAGATGATGTAACCGCATTGGTTCAAGGTTTGTCCTGGGATTGCAACGCAGCTACGCACCAAATCCCACAAGCGCAAAACAGTACAAGCCTTGAACACGTAGAATGCAGCCATCACGGCATAGAAATTGATAGGAATTCGGGCGGGCTTGAGGACCTTACAGCCACAAGGCTAAATCACAACCAGAACCCACGTGGTTTGCTTGAAAGGCGGCAAATCTCAGTTTGGATTATTCTCAGGTGCTGTGCCGGCTTTGGGGTAGGATCTCAGGGGTCCAAGATCCTACGCCTGTTAAAGAATGAAAGCAGCAGCCGTGAGAAAGGTCTTGTTTTCACCCACTGTGCTGCATTTGTGTTGGATCCTTGCGGATGGCCTTTGCGGTAGCTTCAACTTATCCCCTGCAAGCCCAATACCCAGGAATTAAGGAATCTAGCTCAAAATGAATTGGGCCTCTTATTATGAGATGACAGGTTGTGGGGTTCTCGGGAACAGCCCCTTACACCTCGCCGCCACGCCCTTTATGTTACAAACCATGTCTGCAACCCTGCGCCTCCACGATGCATCTGACCCCTATAACCTTGAGCCCGGAAACAAAAAAACGTATAAGCCAAGAAAACCTACAGCCCTGAACCGTGTAATTCGAAGCCCTTTCACCCGTGGCCCTTCACCTGAATTCTGACGGCCTAGGTTTCAAGCTTCACAAGCAGAGATCTCTGATCTCTTACAAGAATGAGCAGGATGGTTCAGGGTTTAGGGTAGGGTTTACGTTTTAAGGGATTCGGTCCTGCAAGCCGGAGGATGCAGGCTTAGGGGCGTTCTTCAGCTGTGAGTCCGGACGGAGATTTCTCCTTCTCCTCCTAAGCAATCTTCATCTTTCTGGCACAGATGTCATATTCTAGGCCGGCCAAAGTGAATTGATTTTTTGAAATTCGAGCAGTTCAGAGCTCATGCTCTGAACTTGGGATTTGGGGTTGGGGATTCAGGGCACAGGGATCAAACGATTTGACATCTCCCCCACATCCGCTTATTCCGCGCACCCTACCTATCCATGCAGCATCCCGAATGCAATCAGCATCCCAACAAGAGCAGGAATGGCGACCACTGCAACAGCAGCAGCAGCAGCAGCACAAATCGAGGGCAACATCAGCACCGTCCCTGCTGTTGTCGCTCTTGTCATCGCATGTTCCCATGTCATGTGCCTCATCATATACATCATCTGTCGTTGTCATCCTTCTTTCCATGTTCATCATCCGAATGATACAGCCAAAGCCTCCGCCCATTTCACGTCCAAAGTCCGGTTTTCGCAGGATCGGACCCCTGCGCGCGAAAGCGGCCCGGCTCCCAGCTCTGCACCGTAGATGACGCTTAGGTTACTTGAAGGTTAGGGGCTCTGGATCTAGGGTTGAATGTGGTTCAGCCAGCAGGGTCTATGGTGCAGAGGTGTAGTCGCATGCTCAACTGTGTTCGATTCCAAGATTGTCTGAGAATGAGGACAGGGCTGCAGTGCCTCAGGAGTCTGGGCTTATGGGTGCTGGTTAGATGACTACACTTCGGCCCTAAATCTGAAACCCAGTCTTGACAAAGCCCCAGCCCGTAAACCTTCATGAGGAGTGGCTCTGCAAGGTGACCGGGTGAGGGTTTGCTCTAGATCTGAGCAGTGCTCATCCAACATTATCACACACTCCAACACATCCCCAAACCGTGTTCAAATTATCAAGGCCCCACGGTCAGGCGGAGGTAGGTTCAGGGATCTATCTGTACCAGGCGCTTCCACAGGGGGCTACAATGAGACAGAGGAGGTGGGCGGGAGGGTGTCCGTGCGCAAGCTGTAGTTTCGTCAGCAACAACGACAACAGAGCCTACGAATTGAGAGTTTCTCGGAGATTCCAAGAAGTTTCTGGATGCAGGGGTTCTGGATCATGAGGGAGGGCACAGGGTTTGCGGAGGAGGTTTCGGAGCTGGGACGTACAGGCACACAGAACAGACTACGGAAGTTCAAGGCTTACGGGTTTCTACGTCAAAAGACCGAGGCTGGAAGGTGCAACAGCAGGCACTCCTGTTACCAAGGCATTGAGCTTGAAACTCCACAACCCGGCCAGCCATGAAATAACAAATCTCACAATCCCCCAAGTCGTAGACCTTGGGAATTGATGGGCTGGAGCCCGAAAGCCTTCAGAAATCCTGAAATCCTGAAGCTCCGAAGCAATGATCACTAAAGCCGGACAAGAAGCGGGTGTCACCTTGTGCTAGAAACCCGCGACAGTGAATCTCAAGTCATGATGTCCCATGATGTACCTGCACCCTCAACCCTAGACCCGGCCTTCCTGGACGGCTGTTGAGGTTCGGTTTAGGGCCGAGGGGTTCAGGGCCTGTTTTCGAATGAACGCTGCCTGCCAGGCTCAGCGATGAGCTTCTAAAAGGGCAGCAGGACGACTTTTGGGACGTTGGCTCAGGGTTGCCTTGAGTTTCGGTATTTGTGGTTTTGGGTGTGTGGTTGTTGCAGGTGCTCGGATGTGTTTGGGGATGACCGAGGAAGATATGGCAGATGCTTCCCAGGGAAGGTCGTCCCAAAGGTTTCTTTGTTGCTTGACTATTCTTCTTGCCGGGCAAAACTAGACGACCTGCTCGGGTCTAAACTGTCGAAGGTCTACCGCTTCGGGATCAAGGCATTAGTGCTTGGGGATCAGGGATTCAGGCTTTTTTGGCTATCAGCGCTGTGACTGGATCTCTCAGCCGTCGAGGGCGGTGTGGTTTGGGTGGAAAGCTCCGTTGAACAGTATTGTTGAGAAACCACCTCTAACCAGTATGGGAACGGCATTCCTCGACGCTTCCCTTGTGCCAAGATCCTATCCTTCTGGGCAAAGCGGAACACTACTCAGCGGCATGTTTTTGACCTAGGAACTAGACAGACTTCCTGCGTCATCTTAAACTGTCGTTGCCTAAGGATGTCCGAGGGTAGTTTGGCTTGTCAGGCATCGAGACCTACTCCTTCGAAAATGCGACAGCGCTGAGTTAAGCAGTAGGGGCTCGGATCTTGCTAAAAACTGCCAGCGTCTGAGATGAATTGTATTTCGCAATATCATTATGCTCTATGCATGGGTTAACAGCGAACCTATCAACAGAGCCCCGATGGCTGTGAGCCAAGTTCGTCACTCTTCACTGGACACGGTGGGCATAAAGCTGGCCGCTGTACTTTAGGCCTCCGCATCCTTCGTACGGCTGCATTGAGGAGTGATGCCGGAAAAGAGGCTGATTTCAAGCAAATGTGATGTTGTGCGCCTCCCTACTATGCGGACCCCTGCAGGATAAGACTAGAGAGGAAAATCAGGAGCAATCACGTTCACAGCAACAGCATGACAAATCATAGCAACCGAAATGCCAATCATCATCATGAAGAATTAGGGGCTCCTCGACTTTGTCGGAAGGTTTTTCCACATCAGAGAGGTCCGGTGGCATCGATGACCAATCCTGGGATCACTTGGAGGTCTGTGTCACGAACCAATCTAAGAAACCAAAGGCTCGAAAGCCTGCGCGGTAACCCTTCGGCAGCTCGAAACCCCGAGTCAAACCCGTCAACCCAAACCCGAATCTGATCCGGGACAGCCTCCAGAATTGTACTCCCAACCCAGAACCACACCCCAAAACCCCAACTCTGAGACACACAATGCGGAACTCGGACCATGTCGGGCTTCTTAACAATTGGAAACTGAGGTTTGGAGTGTTTAGGGAGCCTCGCAACAAGTCCTATAGTCCTTAAATGTCTGTCTTGCCATGTGCAGAACTCGCCAGGGGTGCATCAGACGAAAGAAGCTGTGGGCAGCTGTAGACTTCGGAGCAGAAGATCCCTACAAATCCGAAACCCAGTTCTTGGACAGATCATCTATTTTAGAAGGGTTCTGTAACGAGTTAGATAAAGGTTTTGTAGAGATTCTCCTCCCTTGTGCCGTGAAGACACTCGCGGTACCTGCATCCGCGGACGCAGCTGTTTAAAAGCGGAACCCAAGCTTGGAAATGCATCTATCGACTCTGCCAGCTTTATGGAAATCAGCTTCTGCGAAACCTGGGTTTCCGGATAGACGAAGGCTATTTAACAATCGGAGGGTTTAGGGTCTAGGGTTTAGCGTTCAAGCAACCGTTCTCGAATCTGAACCAAAGACATCCCTTCAACGACATCTTAGCTTAGACCACTGCAAGGCAAGCCCAAGCCCAGGTGACCGCCGTGCTTCGTGCAAACCTCCATCCTACCAACTTCTACTCCACGAAGCCCAGACCCTGGCATCCAAAGCCCTCAAAGCCCTAAGCGACCCCCTAAGCTTTGTGGAGACTCCAACCTCTCCAAAGCCAGCCTCCCACAGCCGGCAGGGACCCAAATCCGAAAGCCTCAAAAAAAAACGCTGAGCCCAGCTTTCATCCATCACGCAACCTGTCGTCCCCGAGTTTCGAAGCCATGGCGCCGAAAGCGCTACCGAGTCGATCGGCCACTCACTCAGGGGGATTGTAACGCACTTGTTAGCATTATTCATGATAGCTATTGATGCTGTAGGTTCTATTTCTGGTTTAGGGCTTTGGCTGGTTAAGGTTCGAGGTACGGGCGTTGAGCTTCCGGCCGCGGATACGAAGACTTGAACACCCCATGCCGGCACCTTGCTGCAGTCAAGCCTAATCTCTAACCTTAATCGCACAAGAACCCCTTTGCCTACGGCCGCAAACCCCATAAACTCACCCTGCCAGAAGTCCTAGACTATCTCTCCCTCTCTCTCCCTCCCACTCTTTCACTTTGAGGATGCTCGATATTGGTTTCGGGACCAGATCGCACTTTCGGGGCCTTGCGACAGCAGGTTTTGGGTGAGAGTGTTAAAGCTTTTGGTTGCAAGTTTGTGGATCGGGGAGACTTGTTATTGAGAAGCAGATCTTCTGGTGCAGGGTTCTCGCGAAGCACGTTGCTTCACTGAAGACGGTGGAACAGACCGCAAATCCTGAATTCTGAAGCGCCTGTTCTTCTGTTGGGACTTGGGGTACTCAAGGTGCAGCAGACCTAAGGTGAGAGTAATGTGGGATTGTCTGCATCATATCAACGGGTGTTTTTGCAATGCTAGCGAATCGAGACGTGAAGGAAAATCATATACACAATACGTCCATGCTGTTTGATCTGAGGGGAGATATATGTTTACTGTCATGGTTAATTTGGTTGTCGTTGCCATTGATAGTCGCACTTTCAAACACCTTGTACCTTACCTTGTTCTTGCGGCATCGTCGTGGTTGCGGCTGCAGTTGTCGTTGATGTTGTGGTCGTGGTCGTTGCTGCTGTTGCTGCTGCCGCTGCCGCCGCGGTGGGCGTCGGGGTGGTGGTGGTGGTGGTGCGGGTGCTGGTGATGCTGCTTGTGCTGCTGCTGCTGCTGCTGCTGTTGTTGCAGTTGCTGTTTGCATTGTTTGTAATGGCCTTGTGCTTGCAGCTGCAGCCGCTGGTGCTGTCACCTCGGTGAATGCCACTTCCAGCTATACCTTCCTTCTTTAAGCATCCAGCCTACTTCTTCCTGCATCCTTCCACTGGAGAAGGTGGGCATAGACACAGTCAAAAGCGTTCAGATGCAGAGATGGATGGCGTTGGGGTTGCAGACCACATGTAGGGTTCTCAGCGAGGTGCCTTCTGCCGTCATGAAAATGATGGTGCCTCGTGTGGCGAGACTGGCATGTCTTATCTCTCCAGCTTTGCGTTGTCGGGGGAGCAGGATCCTAGACGAGGGACCACTGCATGGACGCGTTCACAATACGAAATGGTGTGGGGGATATGTTATATTATAGTGTTTCTTCCTGGTTGCGGTCCTATACACAAATTGTAGGGCGAGATCATGGGACCTAAACTGTTGCATACAAAGGGCCTATACACACAATACACAGATCTGCACCGATGAACACCCTGAGAGCCGAAGAATCCACAGCATCCTTCTTGATTCACTGCTGCAGGAACTTTGGGTTTTGCGTTTCAGGTCCAGGGTTAAGGGGTTTCAATCCTGCTGCTTTGCAGGGACAAGGTTCAAGGCGGCAGGCTGTCTTTCCGAAGAACACCACCAGATTGTACAGAGGGGGCCTGGCTCTTCAAGACTTGAATCTAGTAGATTGAAGAACGGAAACTCTGACAATAGTCCAAACGGTTTATTGTTACTGCTCGAAGTTTAGCGGTTCCGGCTGAGGACTTGCAGCTTAGGATCGTCGCTTTAGAGTTTGATTCTTGGGTCCACGGATTAGGGGTGTGGCCTTGGTGGGCTTAACATTTGCTGGTTAACCAGAGGGGTGACAGCGAACAGTGAAGGATGTAGGGTTCTTCGTTTCGAATCTTGAATCTCTTGTAGCTCCAGGTAATGCCAATGCAGAGGAATTGTTGAGGCCCTGATAATACGTGCCCATGAAACTAGGCATCCAGAAGATAAAAACAGGCCACACGGGGCATACGCAGGCCCTGCAGACGCCTTGACCTTTTGAAGCTGGAAGTCTCAACTCTGTATCCCTAAAGTCTGTTCAGCATCTTTTGGGGCTGTTCTTACAGAAGCATCCTGTTACAAGCTCATTATAGCAAGGATGTGGCATTCCGAGCTGGATGCAGAGATGTTCAGGTCGGCTGAAAGCTTAACTTCGAACTTTAATATTGGTTCCTTGAGATCCAGTACTCCTAGACCCTTACACAAAATCGTCTTATATCCTAAAGACCCTGCATTCTTACCTCCGAATCGAATCCCTTCCATAGGCCTTCACCCAGACCACAACCCCAGAAGCCAAAACAGAAGTTCTTCGGGAAGCCTGAACCCCTGAGGTCGCGAAAGCAAAGCCTGGTGCGGCTAAAGCGGCGCCCGCTGCAGCGGTGGCCACCGCCGCACCGTCAGAAAACGAAGTATGTCGACGGTTGCAGACATCGGGCTCAGGGTCAGAGGGGGGGGGGGGTTAAGGATGCCATCAGGGACTTTCGGAGTAGGGTTTAAGGGGGTTTGAAGTTTTGGAGATTCCGATGTTCAGCGTAGAGGAGCTCTTTTTGGCCCATGGCCCCTAAACCCCGAAAACTTGAAGCCCTGAGCCATCTTGGGAAAGCCTCAAATGGGAGCGCAGCATGAAACCGAACTAAAGACCATGCTCGGTGATCTCCCTGCTGGTAGTGTTTGTCGTGTATTTGGGGTTGCGGCTTAGCCCAGACAGGTTGGGTTTTCTGATGAAAGTGCGGTGTTTTCATCACTTCAGGTTTGCAAACAGCGGCACTGTCAATACGATATTCGGAAACGGAGATACTGCACCGTGCTGTGCCAAGAGTATCAAATGGTAACTGTGTCTGGAAGCACGCAGACGAGAAGCAGAAGAATTCATGCAATCCCGTGCCACAAGCTCTGTGCAGATCTTCTTGAGCTTCCGCCGTCCTGACCAGAACATGCGAGGTTCTGGATTTGAGTGCGATGACTTGCAGCACCCTAAACCCTGAACGTTTTGACCCAACCTCTGAACTTGTAATCCCAAACCCCTTAACCACCCTGACCTGAAAGCTCAATTCAACCTGATGCCAATTCCAGACCTGCTGTTTTCCCGAGACCTCAAGAGACCCCGTATACACCCGCAGTAGCACCCCCCCCCCCCCCCCCCCNNAGCACCCCCCCCCCCCCAGCCCCCCCCTCCAACTGAAAAAGCCAATCCAAGCTCCTCCTCATTATCGGGCCTTCCGGACAGAGGTTTCCGAAAACGTGGAGTTTGAGGATGTAAGGTTTCATATGAGCTTTCATTTGTTTAAAGGGCCGCTCTTCAAGACTCAATTGAGGCCAGAAACACTGAAGTCTCTGAGGCCTTGTATGCGGCATCAGCTTTAGACATGGTGCTGGAGCCCAAGTGTTCACGTTTTCAGGTGTTCAAACCTGCATCAACAACCCACGGAATCGTTCCGGCAGACCCCTCGTATTTGAAAGTTTGCTGGGCTGCACGGCCAGATGAGCTCTTGCAATAGTTCCATGCGTCGGTTCATACTTGAAGCCCAAGCTTGAAATGTAGCTTTCCTTCCTTCATGAAGACCCTGCTCCGACATTCAGAATCGACTTTATTGCGAAATTGTTGCCACAAGACTGGTTTAGACTAAGTTTGTCGGAGGCTTGTGGATTGGGGCGGGGTCAAGCGCCGGTTACGATCTCTTGGGTGCCAGTCCCTTTCAACAAGCGGGACAGCAGAGCCCCATTCTTAACTTTGGGATCCACGTTTGTAGGTTTCTTCAGCATTTGCGTCAAACTTTCTGTTTGTGTTCAAGATGTCGGAACATGCTTGAGCGTGATAGAGCCGTAATGCCGTTTACTCTTCAAGATTGTCGCCCAGCGCTATGACTGTTAATGTAGACCGAATGTAGACCCCTTCAAGCACAACACCGTTCAATCAAGCCTTTGCTCCGCATTAAATGAGGGCGTCTGTCAGCATGTTTGACACGGCTGGGGTCTACGGCTGCATCGGCTCACACATTCAGGGTGTAAAGCTTACAAAGGGGTACATGTCTTCGTATTTGCACACTTGGTGATATGAATGGTGCTGTTCATAATGACAACAAGGCGAATCCACCATCATCAGAATAGAATCAATAGCTGTGATGATCATGATAAGTCCAAGAACAGTGGAATATTTGCGATATGGCGACAGCACTTGTAGACATGACGACAGTTTTAAGCATGTGACGAGTATCTTGCAAGAAGAACGCGCCGAAACTGCGGAATGCTGCGCATCCAGCGCGTGAACACCCTGTGAAGCTCACCAGCTGCCCAGCCCCTGATCACACCCTCAAGCCTGATCTTACCACACATCCCAAACTCAACAACCCTAATTCGGACGAGATCTTCAAAAGGTTTCAGCAACATTGCCAAAACATACCACAGCCCTAAGCTCTTCTTTGCATGTTTCCCGAAGGCCCTGCGACTTCCCCATCACGGTGGAGGTGAAATTCGCTGGCGGGCCAGACACTTATCCCGGCCAGTTGCGGTTTGGAGTTAGACGTTTGAGGGCTTGGGTCAAGACGTTTGGGGCCCAGCCTTAAACCCGTAAGCCCAAGCCTGAACCTGTGGGGTTCCCGGTCCAATCCCGAAGCCTTTCAACTCTGCAAGCCAAAAACATCCCGAGCACAGCCCTACAGCATCCTAAAGCCCCCTTTAAAGCTCGTCCCCCAAAGAGAGCCCAGGTTCGGTGCGGAGCTGCAGGCCGAAGCTTCGGCACTCCGCGTCAGCGCCGTGACTGCCGGAGCCCTGCAGGAGTGGCCGGGGAGCCCAGCGATTTTGGGGTCTTCGTGGATTTTGAGCAGCTTCGGGTTTTGCAGGCTCCCGCAGGGCTTCACGTTGGGGGCCAGGCTTTGCAGAACCCTTCGAGGAACTTTTCTGGAACCCAGAGCGCATGCCACCAGGCGTGTAGGGGAGGTCTGAACACTCCAAACCCTGAGCCGAAAACCCCAACCTAAAACCCTAAACCCCGAACCTGAACCCGAATACCCTACACCCCACACTGATGAAGCCCTCCAGAAAGCTCTCTCAACCGAGGAACCGTCTCCACCCCCTCCTAGCGGTCCAGCGAGGCGACCGCATCACAGCAGCGACCCGGCACAACGGTGGCTTTAGGGCTTACGGCGAGATTTTCGATTGTTGGGGGTCGGGGCTTGGAGGGAAACAAACGCATATGGGCTCCGAGCCTCAAGCACAATTCCTGGTGAAAAGAATTCCTGTGAATCAGGTTTGGGTTTGAGGTTCCCTGCATTTCTGGGCTTGAGGGTTTTTGTCTGAAGGCTTTGGGCACAGGGTGCTTGAAGGAACTCTTCGAGGTTGGCTGCAGGGCCTTAGACAACACGACCGATGACTTTTAGGGCAGCAGCGCCGGTCTCTGAGTCCTGGTAGTTGACGTGGTAGCTTTTGTAGGTCCACTGCTCGATGGTGAACATCCATTCGTGCATGGCAATAACACTGGTCATGACAGCGATTATCATAGTCGTGGCGGGAACAGCAATGTCGGGCTACGGCTTTTACATCTGCAAGATAGCTTTGCAAGTTCGTCTCCCTGGTTCGGGCTGTCTGACAGTCTTGTCCTGCGCGGGCTCAGGGAGCTTAGTGCCAATTCAAGTTAGATGCTGCTGATGAGTCATTTAAGCTGGCGACGGTCCTGAAGCTTCAGTACTCGAAGGTTCGAACCAAAGCACATTTTCTTTCGAGCTCTAAGCCTTCAACCTCCATCCCTAAACCTTGCAGCTTTAGGAGTAGCGACCAACGCTTCCAAGTCCAAGGTGAACCATCGCAGCGGTGACACCCAGGCCCGGCATATGGGATCCCCGAACATGCCCCTAAAGCTTCCTGCAGTTTCTGTTTGGACGGGTGTGGGGTCGAAAGCTTTGGGCTGGCTCTCGGGCCTAAAGTGAGTTTTGGTTGAGATGTTTTAGAGATAAGTTTAGGGTACAGATCTGTATCTTCTCGTGCTGGGTACATGCTGATGCAACACCGGATTCCAAACCGTATTGCTTGATTTGGCAAGGCGTTTTGGAAACCAAAGAGCACAGAGGCGAGACGCATGTGTGCAAGTTACCAGCCTCCAGGAATCTGAAAGGTGAGAGAGACAGAGATATCTCCATCAGACGGTCTTCCTGTCTTCCTGCTTCACAGATGTGTTCGGGTCTTGCGTGGACATGTTGTGTTGTATAGGTGCCCACCAGACGATGCAAGAGCAGGGCTGCACGAGCCTGGCAAAAAGGGCTTCCAGAACCGAAAGACTCAGACAGTTTCACAGTCTGCCTCCACTTCACGTCACGTGGCATGCTGCTGCGTGTTGCCAACTTGTCCGACAGCATGGGACGTGCGCGGCACAACGGGGCCCCATGGTGCTCTCTTTTCTGCTAGAGGCGACCCTTTGCACATCCATCCGATCATTTGGCTGATGTCTTCGATGCTGGCTCCCGGCGGCTCTTTGGGTGCTGAAATGCTGACTTCCACTTGGACAAAATGAATGAACTGCTGTGAAGAGCTGAAGATCTCAGCTTGGCAAGGATGGCTTGCGGAGCGTCCTGAGCATCTATGCTGTGGGACAAAGGCTGACCTGGCATCCCTGAACAAATCTGTACGAATTGAAAAAGAAGCGGAAAGAGGGAGGGATGGCACCGCTTGCATATCAGATGCTCAATTCACTTAGAGGCGACTTCTTGACTTATTGCGAAGAACCCTGAACACGTACGATGACTGAAGAATGGATGTCGACGTCGTTTTGGAATGATGGCTTGCATGGAAAGCAGCCACGCCAGCGAGAATCTTGGGTCAGCAGATGCTAGTCCGCATTCTCTCGGATCCGGGAGTCCTGGTCTCTGGCCGGAGAGCCTAAACCCGACACATAAAGAGGGGCCAGCAGAAATTTGTACAAAAGGATGCCGACCTCTTGGAATCCATCCAGTGCAGCTGTCTCACACAGAGATCTTCTGCACCTGGTTACGTTGACCCAAAACCGCACTGCAGGGTGCAGGTTGTGTGGAGATCTGAGGGTTCATCCTAGTTTTAGATTGTAGAGGCTTGCGGGTTCAGTCTAAAGCTGAAGGGGTCGTGTGCGGGTTTTCGCAAGCAGATTTGTCCGCCAAGAACTGGTGTGCTGCTGAGGGTGTTTCTTTCAGCTGTCACGGGGGGAGAGAGAGAGAGAATGAGACACGTTCGCTGCTAAGTCTTCCCCCAACCCTTAGCTCCAAACCGTTCAGAGTTTAGTCCTGTGTCGGCAAATTAATCTCATGTGAGTATCAGAATATCAGGGACGCTAGTTTTTACATCCTAAACAGTAGGATCGTCACCTCGTAGGAAACCCTAGAAGGGACCCGTCATTTCAAGAGCCTCGGCACGAAACCTACAGCCAGCAAGGCCTGCCCCAATGACCTTTGTCTTCTCAAGTCACATCTCGGGATTCCGGGGTGAGAGGGCTGCGTAGCTATCCCATGAGTGTCTCGGGACACCGAATGTTGGGGCTGTTTGGGCCTACATACCGTACCATCTCAAGTCTGTGCAATTTAGAATCTCGGAGGTGACGGTTCCTGGGATGTGGACGTCAGATTGTTCTTAATATACTGTTGGGGGGTTGGGTTTCGAGACGAGGTATGAACAAAGTTGTGGGGCACCCGCAGACGGCCTCATATAACCTTATAGAACCCCCCAAACCCTTGGCACCCAATACCCCACAACTTAAATGCATCTGCCTGTGTGACTTGCAGCACGGCTGTGTTGACCAGTCCGGCGTCAGGTTTCGGCTGCATTAAGTTTGTGGAATCCGCTGCTCGGATCGACGACCTGTACATCTTGCGTGCAGCACTGCACTTTCTCTCGGTTGCTGTCAGGGGACGCCTCTCGGTTAGAATCTACTCCCCCTACATATTACGACAGGTTGACAAGGTATATTCAGAAATATGAGCGAAAAACTTGTCAAAGTCGCCTGACAGCACGCAAGCGTTCGGCAGTCCCCTCTCGATCCAGTCCCTTAGTCAAGCCTGGAACATCCTAAGGCAATGCTGCTGGAGATCCAGGCCGCACGCCCAGTAGGGTTGAGGATGTCAAGTCCTGGGCTCTTTGGTTTGGTTTTATGCACAAAGCTCAATGCACCTTGGATTGACACGTGATGCAGGCAAAACCTCAAGCTTTGCACCTGGCAGGCTCTGGACCCATAGTGTACACATAGCAAAAACCGCGAAAACCCGGCGAACTAAATCCTAGACCTCGAAGCAAGCCCGAAGTCCTGTACCCAAAGCCCGTCACCTTGAGCCCTGAACCCTCAGAACCCCTCATAGGAGCCAAGTCTCCGAAACCCAAATCTGTGGGCAGAGAGATCTGGAGCTTCGAGCTACCAGGGCATCGAAGCTCAACTTATGGGTAGTTCTCTAACTTTGAGTCCCTTTTTGGGTCCCCAATATAGTACGCCACCCTGATAACAAAGACCCTACAAGGGGTCCTATTTTAGAGAACTACCCTTCTCATGGCTTTCCGGGTGAAGAATAACAATGAGCATGGCAACGGAGGGGATTCAGCTGTGTCTGACAGGCAAGGCCTGTTCCGGCAATACCGCAACAAGAAGATCCAAGTTGAAAGATCTAAGGTCCATGTTGAGCATTGTTTGATCGCCTCAGTGCTTCTTTATGACAGTAGTGACTTCAAGATTGGTTTGTACAGCCTAGAGAATCCTTCACCCTGGGCCCTAAACCCAAGAAAGAGCATAGGTTGAAGAAGCCCAGCTCAGCTAAAAGCTGAGTATGCGGCGTCATTGTCTTGAGGCATAGGGGGCGATTGCAGCGTTGAAGCTCATGGGCCTGGGACCAGTCCAGATATCGCATTTCTTAATTGAGGCCGGCGGCGTGCTCCGAATGATGGTCAGGAGCTCCTGAACCCTCGATCCTAAACCATTCCGGCCTAGGTAAGGCACTGGTACTCGGATGTAGGATCAAGTATCTTCCAGGTGTGGCGACTCAACGCGTTTCGGTCTTGTGTTGATATCGGACATTGCATTGAGTGCTGTGGGTTCAGGCGAGGGTTCAGGCGTTTAGGACGTTGTGTTGTATATGGCGGGATGTTCACTGTGAACCTAACACGGGCAGGAGGCGGCCATGGATTTGTGTCACTGCTCCCTGCGTTCTCGGAGTGCGATGCTTTCATTCGGTTTGTGCATGCTGTGCTCAAGACTGACGTCGTGGAGTACTCTGTCCGGAGAGATGTGATAAGCTTGATAAACCCTTATGACAACCTCGCAAAGCCCTTGCAAATTTCGGAGCCCAAGACCTGCGATTCGAACAGGCTCAGCGGATTTGTTGGTTGGGATTTAAGGTTCAGAATCTGCAGTTGATTTCGACTTTCGGCATAGGGTTTATTTTCGGGGTTGCACTGACGCAGCGACAGCAAGACTGGCACATAAAGCTTTTCAATGGCCCCTCCGAACGTAAGCATCAGAGGGATGTCTTGGATCGGCAGCAGCAATCAGCAACTGAAATGCGCACCAAATAAACAGTCAACATCGTTGGCTGGCATCTGACTGATTCGAGGATACCTCTTGACAGCACCTTGGGCTAATAGAGGTTCCGGGATGAATAGCCATACAATTTGCTCCAGCCTGAACCGGAAAAAACTGTCCAGCCCGGACCCCTAGGCCCTAACAGCCTAGGTTAAGGATTCAGGGGTCACAGTCAAGGTTGCCAGTCAGCTCTGAAGCCCTAAAAGCCTCGAACCCCAGAGGAGCTTGCGCCGCGCCTCTGATACAGCCTTGTTGGGAGCGCTCCCCGTGGCGCGGGGCAGCCCAGAGGATCTTCAGGGCTCAGGCGTTTCTTTCGGGTTTGGGACTCTCACGGTCTTGGGAGTCAGATCCTCTGATTTCTGCGATTTGACGACTCAGGAAACATGAACAAGACAGTTGATATTGTGGACATCACATGTAGTGACGTGATGTTACAATGACCAGTTCAAGGAGCATAGATGTTTGACGCAACAACCGCGTTCCAGCGTCCGTGCAGCTCTAAGTCCCAGAGCCTTACGCGCACTCCTGGTAAGGTTGCTGTACCTCGGTGGCTGGCGAGCTCCTAAACGCAAGCCCAAATTCACGATTTAGGATCTAGCACAACGAGTATCTGTAACTTTCTTCTAGCAGTTCTAGATACAACGGGCTTTAGGTCCCTACGGTTTAGGGTTTAGGTCCCAAACAACCCTGTGAGCCCTACCCGCTTCAAGACAGACGCGAGGTCAATGAAAATGCCCCCTGCCGAGGACAAGAAGAGGTGCGCGAAACGAATAAATTGGCATTGAAAATGAGTATGGCTTTGGATTTGGCGTTTAGGGTTTAGGATATGTCGTATCAGAGTTTTGTTGGGTTCTGTTAGAAGACTTTGTGGGTTTAGCTTGACTCGGGGCCTGCCTAGAGGCTTTATCTGGGTCTCAGCGGAGTGACTATGAGGGAATTTTCTGTGCCCCTGGGTCTAACGGTCTCCAGCGTTTGGTGTTTGGTATTTGGGATTTGAAGTTTGCGGCTGACTAGGTACCTTCTTCTGATACACGCTTGACTTTCGATGGATGCTACTAATGTTCTATTTGGTTTGCCTTCTCGTCCTCATCATGCCTAGTCAGGAAGTTGCAAGGTTGCGTGTGTTCGGAAGGGGAGCAGGTAGGATCCATATACGGGCCTGATGTACAACATACCGATACTTGCCTGACGAATCATTCAGGCCACCATATCATGTCAAGGACTCGGGCGTAGGGCAGTTTAAGTATGAGCCATTTGAAAGTCACCAACCTTAGCTTAACGTTCGGAAACCAGCCTTCAGAGCACAGGCACACCCTTTTCACCGCGCACCTTAAAACCTAAATCTCTTGGTCCTTAGAGTTGTAACAAATTAAGAACCTAAGCCCCAACACTGAAGTCCTTGAGCCCGAACAGCAAATTCCTAAAGGGTTCAACGAACCCAAGGCCATGGTGAAGCAATGGGCCCGCATCCTAAATCCTCTTTTCTTCTTGCAGACCCTAGCTCTTCTAGCCTGTACCCTTACACCTCAGTAAGGATTGGGAGGAGAAGATTAGTATTCTGCCCCCAAATTAGATCAAACCTAAGCCCGGAAGCCTCAAACCTTTAGGATGCTGAAGCCTACACTCATGAAGATGCCGCCTCAGACCGTTGGATGACGGTGGAAACTCCCTGTACGCCGGTATGCCTGCGCGACCCACCTCAGATCTCGGTGCAAACTAGGGCTTTGAGGGTCTGTTGATGCTTCTAAACTTCAGTAGGCTGCTGGCTTTGGGGTTAGATTTTGAGTGTTCAGAAAAGCAGCGAGCTGGAGCCACAGGTATCTCAGATATAGGTTTGGGGTTCTAGTGCATAGCATTCGGTTATAGATGGTCTGGAGCCTAAAACTCGAGGTGGGCATGCCGCTCATGAACGGAGTCTAGACTGATAGAGTCTGGGGTGTAGAGCTTTGAGGGTTGATCCCTTGCCCTCTGTCAGCAGTACATGTAGCCATACCATTGGCTGGTTAGATTTGTGCTTTTGTTGTCGTTGTGATGACACTACTGTCGTTGAGGAGACTCCTTCTGAACTTAATATTTACTCATAATTCTACCAAGGGCCTGTCAAGCTTACATTTGCACGTGCTCTAAAGATCCTTCTGAACTGATTCCGGCTAGCTGTCACCCTAAGCTCAAAGTATTGCAAGGTACGACGACGACGACGACGACGACTACTACTACTACTTCTACTTCTGCTGCCGCTGCTCCTGCACCTGCTCCTGCTACTACTACTGCTACTGCTACTGCTACCGTGACTGCTACTGATACTACCACCACCACTGCGAGTCAAACAGCCAGTGGTCACTTGATTTTGGGCTTGATTGATGCTGAAAACCAAGGAGTGGCGCAATTTGTCTTTCGTTCGCTTTTCTGTGGAAGCTAGCTGTGCATTCCGCAACTTAACAGCTTCATGATCATCTTTTCTGCCCACCGAGCGTATCTTAGGACTTTGGTCTTGCCGGGCACGAACATCGAGCTTGTCATACTGTCACATGTCGAAACAGTATGTCCCTGACCCCTCTCCCGCGCCCACAAGATTGGAAAAGAGATGTGGATGCGAAGCCCTGCAGGCAGCCAAAAGCACACTGCACTCCTGCTACGACTACAACTGCTGCTATTGCCCGGCTGAGGCCTGATCCCGTGAAGGAGAAGAACGCGAAGATCCAGACGAAGGAATCGGCTTCTTTAGAGTTTAGGGGTTTTGGCTTGAGCCTTTAGGTGCAAGGCTGTGGGTGTTGGCTTTTTCGGGTTGTGTTGTCAATGTAAGCTTTAGTGTAAATCCTGGGTCTCCAGCGCTGGGTTTCTGCAAGGCAGGTCTTTCAAGATGAGTGCGCATGTCACTTGCAATAACAAAATGTCTTGCTCGAACTGCTGCGCTTATGTCGGTTTTTACTCCATAGCATTGACTTGCAGCATCAGTAGTAATAGCAGCAGCAGAGCGTGATAGCAGTAGTCCCTGAGCCCTAAATCCGAAATCGTAGAGTAGTAGTCGTCCTCCTCGTGGTGGTGGTGGTGGTGGTTGTAGCCGTACTACTTGTTTCAAAAAGCCGTCGAACCGGGTCTCCTCATGGCTTGAGCACAAGACCTAAACTCCTAGACTGTAGATCGCATGCACTGTAGGGCTGTAGGGTGTCTAAGGAAAGAGTCTGGTAAGGGTCTTCCTGAGGCTCTACGAGGGTGTAGCGTCCTGCAACAAGCTTGAACCAACCTGGATGTCAGGATGTTTTCGCAGACCCTGCCGCCGCAGAGGACGTGGTTCAAGATGGTGTGTTTGGCTTATGGTTTTGAGTTCGGGCTCTCGGGATTGCTTGAAGGTGGAGAGAGGGTGTGATCCTGATCGCTAGGCCAAGGTACCCGTTAAAGCCCTAGTGAGTGCTTCAGAGCTGCTCCAACACATGGTCCGATTGTCAGACTGATCGAGCGGGAAGTGGGTACCTTATCTGCCTCATTCCTCACCTTTCAGGCTCCCTTAAGGCACAATACAGAACATGGAGGAGCAGCCACAAGACCCTGTTACAGCTCAAATTGGGGCCTGCAGCGAACCCACTTTGAGGTCCAGCATTTAGCAAGGACTGACCCTCAGTCTCCCAAAGTTTGATAATCTTTCGACCTCTTCCCTGCTGAGGTGCTTTTGGCTTCGTGAGTAGGGTCTGAGACGTAGGAATTCTCATGTTTATCCACATATGCTCCTCTCATTCCGATCCGGACCTGCCTTAGATCGCGGGCGTGGGCAGAAAGCCTTGGGCTCCACTTCAGGACCCAACATCTGTCGTTTTCCTCGACATCGACGGCGTTCTGCGGAGGCTCGCATAGAAGTTGGGGCACGGGAGGTGAGATAAGGCCGCTAAACCGCACGCCGTACAGCGCTACCTAACTGCTATACACTGCAAGGATCCAAGGAGCGCATCCTACCTCCAGATGCAAATCATGAGCATCCTGTGGTCGACATTCGAAGCACGACGAGCTGCAATTCTCTTAACCTTGCAGCTACAGGTCGCAGTAAAGGTGGTCCAACTAACCTGCAGATATTTATCCTTAGAGCTTTGGGCAATGAAATTCGAAATCCTGAGTCAGCCTGAGAGACAACTGATGTTCGTTAACATGTTCGCGGGGCCCCTGGACCACTGCAGAGCCAAAGAATTGTCGGTTTGCTAAATAGCTCACTCCGGACGCCCAAAGCCAGAACTGCCCCAAGCCTACGCTCGACATGTATAAATCAAGACCCTGACACGGACCTGACACAGACGGCTAGGCTGGAAAGCGTGCCGGTGATCACCGTCGAGGGTGGCGTGCTGCCCTTGAACTTGCAGGGGGCCCCAGGCCCTGCTTTCCTGGACCTTGCGTGGCTTCGAGAGAGGAAACGGCTTTTGGGTTTTGTGGGGGCCTCTGCAGTAAATTGCAGGGAAGTGTATAAGATGTGGCCCGTTTGCCCCTCAAGCTTGAAAGTCGTGGCCCGATCCTAAGCCAAGTAAATGCAGCATGTGGCCATCATCCCTGGTTGTGAACATTTCGTGACATGCCCCGAAGCACCAAGCAAATGCAACAGCTTCTTGGAGCAAAATCTGGCCTTCTCGGGATGGGTGTTGTATGCGTTTACTTCGGCGATGGCATCGGAGCGATACTGTTTGCTCGGAGGTTATCCTGCTAAGCTGCAGGTGCTTTGATTTCCGATGACATCGCTGGGGGGATCACTTTATCTCGCATTGCTCGGTTGCAATACGCATCGATGAGTGCCCACACTCGGGAGCCGCACTTCAAACAGTCAAGTTCTAATTTGTGAACGAGCTATAAATGCAAACCCGAAACCAAATATCAACCTGAAATCACACCGTTCCTCAGACAGCAGAAGCCCGTGGCCTGTGTCTCGCGTCCTCGAGGTTCAAAGGCCTCATAGTTTAAGGGGTGGGCTCAAAAAGCCCAACGTAGTGCATGTGTGGGTTCTTGTTGGGCCTTGGGGGCCCAGAGCGACGGCTCACGCGTCTTCAGGACAACCGAACTGGACAGCTGATTAACGAAAGCTTTAGTTAGAATGTATTGTGGCTTTACGGTTTGCAGCTTTCAAGGTGTGGAGTATCTCCGCTGCAGCTTTGGGATTAGAGTTGTCAGCTAAGGGCACAGAGTGTGTACAGCTGCAGAAAGGACATGGGCCCCAGACCGAAGCCCTAGGCGCTAAACCCTACCTGCACGCCCAACTCTAAACCCGCCACAGCCCCAAACCCTAAACATCATCGCAACCCGACACCCCAGAAAGACTTAGATCCCTTCTTTTCCAAAACGCTGTAGAGTCAGGCCATAACCAGCTTATTCGAAGACTAAATGCAGCCATCCAACCCTACATCCAAAGCCGCAGTACAACACCCAAGGGGACATCGACCACTCCTCCCAGACGCTCTGCGAGCGCTGAAGTGCGCTTGCCAGCATGCAAATTGTGGATTCGGGCTTAGGCTTAAGAGCCGCAGACTCTGAACGCTACATGTGTAGTGTTGCTTGGCTGTGGGCCTTCGGTCCTCGCAAACTCACTCGGCAGTGCAAATGGGGACTGAGCCCATATGCTGAAGCTAGACCTTAAGGCCCTAAACCATGCGCAGGTACATTGTGCACAAGACTGGCGCAGGCTGCACGCTTACGAGCGTAGGATGCATTGGATTGTAGGGTCTGGTGAGGCTATGCTGAGAGGGAGCTCGGTTTGCGGCGGTCTTTTGGCCACCGTGTTTTCGGTTGAGGCTTGGGTCTTGCTGCATTCAGCTTAGGATTTGCAGCTTTGATGAGCGAATGCAGGAATCAACGGTCTTTCCTCACCTGCTGGACGTTTTTGATCAATGCTCCTAACCAGGCTTTATCACGTGGGAGTACTTGGGTCCAATTTAAATTTACACCTGCAAGACTATGCCGTCGTGCAGGTCCGACATGATTAATCCCTCAAGCCAGAACTCCTAAGCAGGAGAACAACCCAGAGCAGGTCAAGGTATATATGTCGCGATGGAATGTCTTGCAAACGGAGGATTTGGGGCTTGAGTGTACGTACTTAGATACACAAGCCTTTGTTTCGAAAGATGGCCGCGTTAGCCCAAGCCCAACTACCTCAAAACCCCTAGTTTTATGTCCTGAACCGAAACCCAGCCCAACACCCCGCAGGTCGTATGATCCACGGCACCAGGGGATTTACGATTCAATTCATGCGACCGAAGACCTGTGCAACAGACAATGACGAGTTTTCACAGTACACTTGGAACCGCCCAACTCTCCACGTGCAGGTAAGTAGATTATATAGATCGGTACGAGGTGTGGTGATATCGTCCGAGTGGCGGCGGAGCCCATCACTCCTTGAAGAGGCGAGAACGCACAGGGGCTGCAGCCCCAAAGCCCCCAGCAGGTTTAGGCCTTCAGCTAGGCTTTATTAAGGTCTCGGGGTTCAGCTGCATGAGAAGCTTGCCGGTTTTGCACGAAAGGAGCCCTGTGATCATCATCGAGCCCTACCGCCCACAGACCCTCTAGATCCTACGTTGGAGCAATGCTGATCAGCAAGCCCTGAGGCAGGTGGCCCTCACTTCTGCAAAGGCCAATCCCATTGGCCAAAGTGACGAGTGTCCGAAAGACAAACAAGCACCCCGACCGTTAACACCCTGACACCTTCCAAGAATACGCCTCGAAACCACAACAGACCACGCTGTGTGCACCGAAGCCCCTACACCCTAAAGTCTTGAGTTTCATAAGCGCGTCCAGGCACAAACTGCTCTTCGCGCCCTTGGCATGCCGGGCACCTTGGTGCTGGGGCATAGAGCTTACGGCTGAGGTGCTACAGTTTCTGGGTTGCGTGATTCCGTTCTGTGTTTTGTCAGCATACCCTGAATGAGCTATGCCCTGAGCCCAACTTTTCAAAAACTGGCATAAAACCTCAGGCCTTGATTGGGTGGACAGTCCTGAATGTTTGCCGTTGCGAGGTCTTGCACCGAAACATGTGAAGCCTCGAGTCCTGTTGTAACTCACCTTCACCTCCGTGTCGGTGTGCCCGGCCACGATTCCAACACCTTGATCTCCATGTCAAAGTCCCCTGCCACGATATCGGTCACCTTGACCTGAGTATGTACGGGAGACATAAGTGTTGCATTTAATACGGTGCCGCTCCGGGAGTGCACACGGTATTTACAAATATGCGCGAGCAATCCTACAGTGCCAATTGCAAAAAGCACTTTTGATTTCAGGCCAGAATGTTGGAACGTCACTACTTTCATGCCCCTAAGCAAAAAGCACAGGCGATCCCCGCACTAGAAAGTTTCGGAACAGGTTCTTTGTGCATGCGAGGCTCAACTCTACGCCTCAACCCCTAAAGCCCCCAAGCCCGAAAAATACAGGCTTCAGGGAGCCGCTTGCCCTGGACGCACACAAAGCCTCGTCGAATCTGCCGTTGGTCCTGCGCAGGGCGGAGTTCCTGGTCGACACAGTCTTGAAATACTTCGTCCCGTCGTTGTTTGTATCTACTTTTCTTTGATGCCTCTGCATACCAACCAGCATTTTTCCCATATGTGGCAGCAGTAGACCCAGTTTTGAGCTGCCTTCAACAGCAGCGTATTTTAGGTCCTAAAAGCTTCCGACTGATCTCACAATGCTCAGCAAATGCCATCCTGTCTGCGAAATAAGCCATTTCCACAGCTGGAACCCATGCGTGGTCATGATCATCGCCACTGTCAGCCTTGCTCCTGCTATAAAAAATAGAGCCCCACCAAGGCGCACAAGAGGCTCCACACCAGTCTTGCGCCCAAGAGAGGCTCGGCACACCTTCGCTGGTTATGCGCACTTGCAATAAGGATCCGTTGATTCAGAGCCTCATATCGTAGTGTGCCATGTCTGTTGAAGCTTCCAGAGCCTGAGCCACAACCCTAAGCCGTTTGTAGCCTTGGTTTTGGATCAAGGCTAGGGCCCGCAGGGCTCCAAGTTTCGAGGAGGTTTAGGCTTTATGCCTAGAAATTCGCATTCAGTTCATGGTTTCGGAGTTTAGGACTTTTGTGCTGTTTGCATCTGTTTGGTAGCTGTCATGAACTGATTTAGCCCTGGTCCAGAGTGCAGCAGGTCTGACATCCCACCTTGGCCTGGAAGTTAAAGCCGGTTTCAGAAAACAGAAGGTCGTAGACGTAGTATAGACCCCAAGGTCCCCTGATCTTCAGCCCTGACAACTTTTCGCCGCTAGAACCTTCAACCTCCGACCCAGAGCTGCGAAACTCTATCCCGAAAGGGGGAAGAGGCGATTCTTAAAAGAAAGAATGGTGCGCTCTATCTAGGGGTCCTGAAGCAGGCTCCTTCCGCTTTTGGGGTTTATAGTGGCGTTTGTTATTTCCTAAACTTCCCAAAAGGATTCAAAAGCTCGAACTGTGAGGGTACGAGAACCCCGTGAAACCGGGGGTCAGGTTTGCGGTTAAAAAGCTCACACCCAAACCTACAGCCTGGAGCTGTAGAATTGGACCGCTGCCTTCCTTCAAACTTGCGATGCTTCTGCAACAGTTCTCCCACCTCGCTGCCTGGCCGTTTTGCGATGCCCTGCGCAGCCAGCTCGCCGCAATCAAGGTGAATCCTGAAGCGTAGAGTCAAAAGAGGCAGTCAAAGGAGCCTGTTCTGGACCCCGAAGTTCGTTTCTGATCTTTTTCCTGGGCTGCGGGATGGGAGCGTAAAGATCTCGCGGCAGAGCAGCTTCGTAGTAATCAGGACGGCGTTGATCGTTTCCCTGTTCTTTGTCGAACCATATAAAGACGAAACAGGAGCATTACCACTAAGTATTTATGCCCGATAATGGTACTGCACCAACAACCCTCTAAATCTAAGTCGCGCTGGCCCCCTCTTGAGACGCAGGGGTATTCAGCATTGATGCGTTTGACCGTCCCATGAATCGAAGACCCGAAACCAGCGATTCAAAGCATCATCAGATGCTCGGCAAGCTTATCCCAAAGTCTTAACCTCCAAACGTTGACCTCAGGAGCTGGTAGTGGGAACCAGAATCGATCCAGACAAGGAGGCGCTGCCCGTTTTTAACCATCATTGGTGTTGGGTCTAAAACAAACTTCGAGTTCGGGGCCCGGGCCCGGGTTTGGTTTGGGTCAAGCAGTAAAGACCGTCAAAACACATGCGGAAACAAGCATTAAAGCCCAAACAACCCAAAGCCAAGCGAGATCATTTTAGGTCCGACGAGCCCGCTTTCCAGAATTTTAACAGCTAAGGCTGTCCGCAACCCTCATGCCGACAAATCCCTATTCAACGCACCTTGCACCCTCAGGCCTCAGTCCTGCCTCTAACCCTAAAGCCCGAAACCCTGCGAACCCTTGGAGCCTTAAACCGGAAGCATTTCAGGAGCCCGAATCACCCCACCTCAGATAACACCTTACAAGTTCGAGGCCACACTGCGGCTTCGCTGGGCAGAAAGACGAGCTCGGGAGCGACAAGTTGGCTGCGTTTGCGGGTCCGTGCGAGTTTTTTGACGTTTAGGGGTTGAGGGCTGAAGGGTGTGTCATACGTGAGATTCATCTGGAGCGCTAAGCCACCTCAAAGGCGCTCCAGAAGACGGAATTCAACAAGTAGTCCGATGCATCCTTCATCCCGAGGCCCAGCACCACAGTACTGTTGCGAAGGCTCTTGAAGTCTTGAAGTTCCTTACGCCTTACCCTGCATTGTCAAGTATACAGTACGTAGGGATTGGTGAAGATGCATTTTCAACCCTATTTTACAGAAAGGAGCCTACTCCTACAGCCATAGACCCCCGCCCTCATTCCACAAACCCCTGGTGCCCTAAACCTGACACACTTGGCACGGTTTCGTTCACAGCACTTCCTACGACTGCCCCGATCAGTGACTGGATGGCCACACTGGCTGAACCCCTTCAACTCCGGACCTCAATTCGGACGGGGCGCTTAGACTGTAAAGCGTCAACTTTGGTTTCAGGGCTGAGGGCGTAAAGTTGCTTATAGTGTACCGAGTCGGCCCATAGCGTGACCTCCGGCTCCTTTAGGGCTTAAGCTGAAGGCTCTCCGCGAAATCAACTTTTCAGACTGAACCGGCGTTCCTTTCGGGATTCCAAACCCTGGACCCTGCAATGTGTTGCTTTGACGTACTAGGTTAGGGATGGTACTCGTACAGTGGGAGAGACCGCTATACTCGGAGCTTCGGCATCAGGTTTCAAGAGCCAAACCAACCCAAGACTCTTCCCTTCTTGGGGTTGGGGGCATTGGGGCTTCTGGTTTATGGTGTTGGGAATTGGGTTGGGGGTGTTGGGCATCCCATCTCTACAGGAGATAACCACCTGGCTCGAGGACCATCCGGAGGCTCTTGGTCCTTGGCAGCTTGAGGGTTGCAGGGAAGTCAGGAACGGAGGTTGCCGGATCCGTACACTGAGTCCCAAACTTGAACCCCCAGTCGAACACATGCAGGAGTACGGCGAGTGCGGGTTCTGAGGGGTACGGCTCATTATCTTGCCAGTTGAGGGTAAATTCTTCGGGTGCCCAACCATAACGTGGTTTCGGCTGGCGGCTTCATGGGCTCGGGCCCTGGAGTTTCTCATTGGTTCAGGGTCGCTACCAGTCGCGAACATGGAACCTGCAAAGGAGCCGGTCTTCGACGACTGTCTCATTGAGATGAACATATTTTAAAGGTTTGCGCACTCACTCCGGGTATCCACTTACAGTCTCTACATATATTATACAAAAGTAAACCCCAAAAGCCATTTTGTAATTTTTACAGCCTCGATCTTAGGGCTTACCAGTAGCCTGTAGCCGCAGCCCACATAGCGGGTTCACTTTGCCCTTTCCTGCGATGTTTGCCGGTTTCTCCTTCAAACATTCATCGGCAGACGTTTCAGAGAGAAGTGTTTGTGTTTTGCTTCGTTGTTTTGCCCATGTTTTTGAAACCACGGGGAGAAGGTTCATGACCCCTACACCGCGAGATGTAGTCGCCCGAATACGAACAGCAATACGAAAAGGCGTTGCAAAAAACGAGGGCCGTCACTCCGAAGGATTCGATGGTTTGCGTTGAATTTCTGAGTTTCTGGATTCTACCTGAGTCTTGTATCAGTCGAAGGGTCTCCGATTTAAGGCTTTGCAGCCCAACCCCCGCAACGCCCAAATTTCTAAATTAAGTTACAAGTGCTCAACCCCCAACTCGCAGTACAGACCTGAAGCAATTTTCCGAATGAAACAAGGCGAAGCGCTGGCTGGCCTTGGATGACCTTGACCTCGCCCTAGCAGACGACGTAAGGCTGCAGGGTTGCTTTTGGAATTCGTGAGGTTTGCTCTTTTTCGATTTAGAGCCTCAGTGTCGTTAAGTCGGTACGTTTCTTGGATTTTGTTTTGGATCTCTAGAGGCTTTCACGCAGGGGTATTGAAGCTACATTTCATTTGCAGCTCGGATTTCTGTGTTCGGATTGGAGCCGGGATTTAGTTGTTGCGATTTTCGGGTTTAGGGGTTATGTGGAAGTGTTTACGTTTGCAAATCTCCCGACGGTCTCAATATTATCAATATGGGAATAGGCTTGTGGGTTTTTGCTATCTCTCCCCACTTGTCGCCACGGCACCATCATTTTGAATGTTAGAATGATGTGTTTGTGGTCTATGCTCTTTTCGAATTGGGGCCACATCTCGGAAGAGGGGCGCTGCAAGCGTAGCTTCACCGGAGGCCTTTGGAATGGAATCAAAGCCACAGACTGTGCCACATAGTGGGGCCGTATGGCTTTGCAGCCATGTCGGCGGGTTATGGAAGAGGAGGGATTAGACTAGCAGTTGGAGCCCCCAGGTGCCAAAGCGTTCATCAATCCTTCCTGTTTCCGAGCCATCCGCGGCGATGTTCAGAAAGGTGGTGCGTGTTGTCTACCAGTCTACCAACTCCCCTACAGCTTTTCCTGATGATGCATTCGTCCACCTGTCCTTCTTGAACATTCGCGCGATGCCGGCCAATCCATCCTTTGTGACACAGATGCCAACATGGCCTGACTCACGAGCCAGAGCTGCTTGCTTGAATGGTTCGAGCTGATGCTGTTCGTCACAGCGGTTGAGTACACTCTTTCGGGTGCAGTGATGTGATGCATGCTGCAGTAGATGGCCTGTCGTGGAAACACTCATGTGTGATGCTCAGCAAAGCCACTTCTGGATTGATTGCGGCGCCGCTTCCTCCACGAGTACTTGCGGCGATGCTATGGCACATGGCAACTGTCTGGACTTGGACTATAAGCTGCCCTGCACGAAGGGCTGAGGCACCACACTGCCGAACATGATGATTCTATTGCGAGCGTGTGCTTGCTGAGTTCTACAGGGACCAATGCCGGGCACGATTGGCATTCTTCCGGCGATGTCGGATGTAGCTTCAAGCTTGAGGTTATTTCATGTCCTGGTGTGTGTTTCTACAACTCAAGACAGAAGGGTTGAAGGGTCTCGCAATTATATTTCCGGGTGGTGCTTAGTGTTTGGTGTCTAGGAAGTTCCGGATGGAGCCCATGTGTCCGAAAAGCCTGGATCATGCCGTTAGCTCAAACCAAAACTCCAGAAAAGACAAGCTTTGCAATGCCTTGAAACACCCTCTCACATTTCATCACCCTATAGACCGCAAGCGTCTTCCAGTTTCCAGTTTCTCTCTGCATACCCTCTCTTAGTTTCTGAATCTTAAACCCTTCGACAGAGACAGAGCCACTCATCAATTTCGGTCTATCGACGGAGGCTCCCAGACACGCAGTGAGCTCAGACACCTCGTCCGCCCTGGTTGCAACACGCAGAAGGGAGGGTTCAGCTCAAGGTCTATCTACTGTGATATATGGGCACAAGTTATTGCAGATGCGTCTACTTGATCGGTTTGTCAAACATAAGGCCATCTTCTCATGTTGGGATGCTGAGTTGCGTACAGATACGATCGGTCATGCACGTCCCTCCGCAAAATTGAGCTTTTCGGGCACTTCTTATTTTCTCCCAAAGACCGGTTGAACAGTTGATACGGGAGAAAGTCGAAGGCAATTTCTATACACTCCGGGAGATATGGCATTGTCTTCGCTAGACACTTTGGGATTTTTGAGCTCAAGGCTGGGAGTCTAAGAGTATACATGCGGTTTGCCATTTAGAGTTCAGGGTGCTTTGGTTTTGGGGCTTTGACTCACTGCTTTTTTCCTCTTGTCCTTGTGTAGAAGGGGAATCAAGCTACAACGCATCACGCCGCCGCGCCACTCCGATCTTCCGAGCCCTAGCAAGCCTATCTTTCAGGAGACTTCGCCAGTGTGCGCATACAGCCCACATCAAAAACGCTCAAACTTTACCTGTCAAGTTCTAAACTAAACTAAACTAAACGCCAGCTTATCAGAACAAACCAAGCTTCAAACCAGCGATACACGGCGGCCGTGTCGCATGTACCATGTGGTGATGCTCTGTGCCGTGAAGACACAACAATGTAGACCGACTGTTTGGTTGGTTGAGGCGGTGCGACTTTCGAGCTTGCGCAACCAGCACTTGCATAAGCGCACCGTGCAGTTTCAATTATGCACACGTCTCCTATGCGCCGGCTTGGTCTCGCGTATCGCACACAGGGCCTGCAAACAGAGAACGAGCCGTGCACCTACACAGGATGCATCTTGCGACCGAGAACTTATGCACACGGTTCATACTCGAAGGAAAAGTTCTACGGGCTTGTCGTGACATTACTGCGGAGGCACTCGTGCTCCATTATTCCAAGCGTACGGCGTAAGTATCGCAGCGAAGGTGCGCAGATAAATGTAAAGCATCGGAAAGGCGACACACCCTTCCAAGCGCATGGCGTCACATGCACGATTGATTAATATGTCCAGGCCTTACGAACACTGTGCACCAATCTTGCATTCCACGGAATGTAGAAACTCTTGCTGGTGGTGCTGCTGTTATTGCTGTCTGTTGCTGCGAAGACCATTAGCAGCAGTCCTTCCGATGATTTTCCCTGGCGGGTGTACTGGAGCAGGGTTTTCACATGAGACTGTGATGCCTCGTATGGGCCTAACCGATAGAAAAGCAGAAAGTTGCAAGGTCTGCATCCAAGGCGACATGACGATCTTGTGGGTTGCACACGCGCAGAGATGCTCCAGTGCTTGCGATCAGGCACCGCGTGAAATGCATTTCAGCAACCGCAGCTACCTAACATGACAGGACATGCACGTAACGCCGCATAAAGGCCAAGGCGGAGAAATGCAGAGAAAAGATACAGTAGTCGTAACCGTAACCCTGCCAGTGACTGAGGCTCACATCGGACTTCAGCGAGGTGGCACCTCAAACGTAAACGTAGAGAACCGCGGGCATGTTCGAAATACCCCCCTTGTCAAGTAGACCCATCAGTCCCAATCGACCTGCTCACAATTCCGAGGCTTCGAATGACTGGTGGCTTCCTCCTCATAGATCCGGAAGTGGGGACCCGCACCCAGGATTTAAGAGGTTGGGGGCTTCTGGAACCCTCGGGGGGCTGGATTGCTTCTTCTAGCAGCAGCATACAGGCCCCAGGCTCAAGTCGATCCTAAAGCCCATCCCTAAGCACCGCGCAAACTCAGCCGTCCTGGGGTTTTTGCATGCTTGACAGAATTTACAAGCTGATGACAGTAAACAGCGACAAAACCAGGAAAGCTTAAGGGTTTCTTTGCCTTGGCGATCAAAGGGAACAGCTGCGAGACAGACACAGACTTACCCTGATTCCGAAGCCCTTCGAACTACAAACGCCTTGAAAGTGTTGGCCAATCCCATGCACGCCATCAGCCCAGAAGCTTCAACCCTGTGCAACCAGAACCGCATGAGCCCCAAAGCACCGCCGCGCTTCGCGTCTGATAATGCCGGGCAGCATGAAAGCATGAGCAAACACCAGTCAGAATCTTGGAGTTGGGGATGCAAGCCTCGGAACCCTTGAAGCCCCTTGAGCGCATGGAGGTTTCTGGACCCATACACTTTTGCAGGATTTTGCTGCATGACAGACCAAGTGCCAGCCATACCTTGAATCTTTGGCCCTCAGCATCAATCCTGAACCCGGAGCCCATATCCGCAACCCTGAGCCTTCAGCCCTCTAAAAAAACCCTCGCCTACGGCCCTCCACCTACTTGTGCTCCTTGCAGCCACCGATCCATTTCGCTGGCCAGTCCTCGCAAGATCGTTGGGGGAGGGGTTCAGGGCTAATAAGTGTTTCAGTAGTTCCGAACTCCGAACTCATGGTTTCCCCATAGGTTATGGCGACTCGGGATGTTGACAAGTTTCAGCTGACGGTTCTCTAGGAAGTTGCAGGAACCCCATAACTTCAACGACAGAATCGTATACAACACGATACAGCTTGAAAGAGACTTCATGACCGTTCCTCGCAATACACACTCGTCAAGTATTCGCAGTTACAGTTACAGAAGTAGCAGAAGTAGCAGTTGGTTGGGTAGGACTAGCCGCAGTTTTCGCAGCAGTCGGATGAATTGCGTGTTTACGATGATGACGATGATGACGGTGATGATGATGAACATAGTAGCGGTGGTCATACCGGAGGTAGTGGTGGCGGTGGCTGTGCTTGGTGAGGTTGCTGGTTTTCATGCGCATTCCTTTTCTGTTTCAGGTTCTCCACTGAGGTTCGCTGTTTTCATAAAAGCTGCAGACAGAAACTCCCTTCGTTGGTATTCAACGCCTGCCATCAAGACTAGCGTCATGAATGATATGATGATAAAGAAGTGTGATCAGGGCTTGAAGTGCTTTCATCGAAACTCTTTGGGTTGTCGCTTCCCTTACGTGCTGTGATTTTCGTTTCACAGAATTGCGATGGCCATTTTTGTTGTGCGCGCCATTTGAACAACGACCTCGGCAGCCTGAGGCTGACGATGAGCCACGCCCGACAAGCCTCCGAGTACCTGCACAGCGCCGAGCGGATTTTAACGGAAACCTGGGGGTCACAGTTAAAGGTTGTGCAGGTTTTGGACTTTGGTCTTCCAGGGCTACGGGTCGGAGTCTTCAGGCTCCTGAATCCTTTTTTTCAGCATGCGTGGGATTCAGTGCGATGCCTCGATTGATGCATTACGTTTGGCTTCAGATCTCGGCGATGGGATTTTCAATGGATGCTGAAATTCTTGCGACCGGCTTCTGGAACTTACAGTGGACTTCCCAGCCTGGATTCGTAACGCGATATCCTAAACATCTTCACATCCGCAATGCTGACATGGAACTGCTCCCATGAAGAGAAGGGCCAGAAGTCCTACATAAACCAAGCTTCGTACGCTTCACCCTGAACTGCAGACCAAAATTTGTATGCGACGTTGAAACTTAGGACCTAGGACCCATGCGTCTCATGAATTCCTCGTTTTGCGGACAGCCTGCAAGCTGGAACCCGATTGGAAAAAAAACTGTTCCAAAGCGTGCAGCGCAAGAAACACACGCAAAACTGAGACAGAGATTCTGCAACATCAATTACAGATCCAGGTTGATAGGACCTCCGAATGGTGTCTATGTACCTGACTTTAGCTTCAGGGTTGTGCAGGCTTCGTAGTTGTTCCCCAAGCAGTGTTGCATGCACTATGGGGTTCCATCGTGGTGTGTTTTTGATCCTTGTGGTTGTGGCCGTCGTGGTCGTCGCTGCCATGTCGAAACCCGCATCTTAGGCACATGCACCATTAACGTCACATGATTTCGCACAGGTCGCAACAACGGAAACCTTCGCGACCAGTGAAGATCGCTAGAACGTGATGCGGTTTCATAGGGACTTTGAGCATTGCGGGTTATGGATTACTCTTCAAGCGACGACACCGTTTGAAGGACAGCCCAAACCAGCCGATGTGCCTGCATTCTTGCATTTCAGTTTCGCAAGCCTCTGCTCCGTCCTGGGGCCAGCCAGTTCGAAAACGGAAGCCATTCAAGACTTGGCTGCGTGCTTTAGAAGATTTGATATGGTTGCATGATTTCGGTAAATTGAGTTGTTTCGACCCCCGCAAGTGTTTTAAGTAAATTGAGTTGTTTCGGCCCCCGCAAGGGTTTTAAGTAATTGAATTGATTGTTTCGGCCCCCGCAAGGGTTTGAAATAAATTGAGTTGCTTCGGCCCCCGCAAGGGCTGTAAGTAAATTGAGTTGTTTCGGCCCCCGCAAGGGTTTTAAGTAATTTGACTTGCTTCGGCCCCCGCAAGGGTTTTAAGTAAATTGAGTTGTTTCGGCCTCCACAATGGTTTCTTGTTTGAGTTGTTTCGGCCTCTGCGAGGGTTTTCCGTAAATTGAGTTGTTTCAGCCCCCGCGAGGGTTTTGAGTAGGGTTTAGGGTCAGGGTTTAGGGTTTAGGGTTTATAGTATACGTTCTATATGTACATATTAAAATGATAAACCAATGAAAACCAATAGGAAGCCAGTAAAAACCCATAAAAACTAGCAAAACCATAAGAAACCAACAAAAACAAAGACAAAACAATAGGAAACTAATTTAAAGCCAATAGGAAACCAATTACAACCAAAAAAAAATAATAAAACAGGAATAGAAACCAGTAAAATACTCATAAGAACAAATGGCAACTAATAAATAACCAATAGAAACCGATAGAAAACCAATAGAAACTATTAGGAAACTAATAGAAACTAATAAACACCAATAAACACTACTAGAAGCTAGGAAAAACCCAATCTGAGAATTTAGGATTGGGTTTAGGGTTTGGGGTTTAGGTTTTGGAGGTTTAGGGGTTTCAGGTTTTAGGGTTTAAACCGTAGGGTTTAGGGTGTACAACATCATCCTGATTAGCATTCAAGCTGGCATCATAGCGAATCAGATCCACAGGACAGGTGCAAAGGCTCTGGGGATTTTTGTTTGTCGGATTTTGTGCAGAAGGGGGCTCAGGGTTGTTTTTGCTGCTTTCATGGGCTTACGGGCTGTCATGGGCCTGCAGGGTCAAGGGGGCAAGCCAGGACTTTGGGTCAGGGTTTCAGGACTGAAATTTCGGGTCTTTATAGAGGGTTGGAGGCTTTAGAGTTTGACGGATTAAATTGGCCCCAAACGTCAAACAGTGCCATGGAAAGACTTAAACTAACAGCCGAAAAATGAAAGCACCCTCAATCTGAAATGAACAGCAAAATAGCCGCAAAGATAGAGGGTGTTCCGAGCATTTTCGAGTAGGACCAACTGCAGCTTGAAGGACGGACTGACAGTTTATGCTTTTCAGAGTACGCTTTAGGGTTTTGCCCACCCTCGCAGAGCCGCAGAGCCGAGCGGCCCGGGCCTCAAGGCAAAGTGTTCCGAAATTTAAGTAAACTGACAGGGTGTTAGGGTTTGGGGTTTAGGGAGGGTTTAAGTAAATTGACAGTGTTAGCCCCCGCGAGGGGTTTAAGTAAATTGACAGTGTTAGCCGCCCACGATGGGCTTTAAGTAAATTGACAGTGTTAGCCCCCCGCGAGGGGTTTAAGTAAATTGACAGTGTTAGCCCCCGCGAGAGGTAAGGTTTAGGGTTAGGGTTTAGGGTTTAGGGTTTAGGGTTTAGGGTTTAGGGTTTAGGGTTTAGGTATAGGGTTTAAGGGTTTAAGGGGTTTAGAGGGTTTAGGGTTTAGGGGGTTTAGGGTTTAGGGTTTAGGGTTTAGGGTTTAAGGTTTGGGGTTTGGGGTTAGGGTTT